>OZ029916.1:36853535-36942885 GCA_964023275.1 Norana najaformis | reverse complement strand
TATTTCTGCCTCTTGTATTCGCTAGATGACTCCTAAAGAGCAAAGAACATTCCACATTTATGGTTCTAACTGAAATGCAGGTTAAAGTATCTGAGTCAATCGATAAAAATGAATTTGCCCCAGAATCTTTTTTTATTTGTCCAAGGCTTTTGATTCTGTAATGTCAGGACCAAGGGAGTTGCAGGTCCCACTTACTTACTTATTCGATTTTATATGGGGCAGACAGACAGTCTTGGAAAGAGTCGAAGTAATGGCGGTTGTAAAGATGAGACACAACGAGAAAAGAAAATTGTGAAACTTCGATTTGTGACTTGTTTCAAAAATGGCTAACTTAGGGACCAGCTCATGACACTCATGTGAATCATAATATTTTATTAAGCAAAATTACGCACTGTGGCATTAGAGGGATGGCACATGATTGCTTCTCGTATTATCTTAGTGGCAGATCACAACATGTTCTCCTTGAAGGCCGTCGGTCTAGCAGAAAAACTAATGAATATGGAGTGCCCCAAGGCTCCATATTGCGACCATTATTGTTCATAGTTTATATAAACGATTTACCATTAATGTCTAATAAATCTGAATTTATACTGTTTGCTTACGATAGCAATGTCTTTTTCTCTTTTAAGTCTAGGAAGAATTGGAAATAATATCGGTATGGTTTAAGGCTAATAAATTATAATTATCACTCTATTTAATAAAACCAAATTTATACTGTTTACATTTACATTACAAGCCTGCTCCAGCCCGCACTTTAAAAATTGTGGAGAGATACCAAGGAACTAATACAAACTATATCTTCAAAATTTCTTTTGTATATGTAGATCAGCACATAACTTGAAATGAACACATTACACGTATCAAAGAAACAAACAAATATTGTTACTATATTATCTTAAATTCGGTATTAATTACCTAATCAAGTACTTAAAACGCTTATATTTGTCCTTTGTTTTTGCCATATTATTCCTACTGCAAATTACTGATCTAGATTGAGCTGCTTAGAAATCTACAGAAGCACACTATCGGCATAACTTGCATGCTAGAATGGTCGGACAGTACCAAACCAGCATTTAAAGAGTATGGTTTATTAAGGTTAGTCGATTATTACTAGTTTTCAATTGGGCTACACGTAGGCCTAATTGCTACTATAATAAACTTCTGCCTTAACTACTTTCTCCAAGGTATGGCTAACATTGTATGTATGTATACACGGTGGCTGTCTTCTGATGTTCTGACTGAGTTTGTTACTTTATTACTATTCTTACTCACTTTCTGTTTTTGATCTTTCCTGATTCTTTTCTTACTCATTTCTGCTATTGTCCTGTTTTGGCTCTTCTTATATTTATTTCATGCTCTGTTGTTATCCGGTTCTGGCTCTTTCCTACTCATTTCTGGCTCTGTTATCGCTCTTTTGGCTGGGTTCTGTTTTTTTCTGGCTCTTCGAACTTGTGTGGCTCTCTTGTTGCCCTGTCTGACTCATTTGTTACTCCTTTCGGTCTCTATTGTCGATTCATTTCTGTTTGTTCTGGTTTTATTGCCTTCTTCTGGCTCTCTCTCTCTCTCTGCCTCTCTTCTGGCAATTTACTAATTCTCTTCTTAGTTACAAATGGAACATGGGCTGCGAATGGCTTTTCCTTCTTGATTTCACTGAATAAATTACCTAAGGTTCAAGGGAACTGTACAAATTCTATTAATAATTTGTGTAAAAGGACGCGACAGTTAAAATTGCTGTCACTGATAATTAACGGGGCCATAAATTACTCCACGAGATGCGACTTTTCCATTGTCGTTGAATCTAATCGGTTCGTTGGCTGTTTCCGCGGCAACCCAGCTGCACTGTTACATTGATGACGGCTCCATGACGTCGTCGAAGACAACGAAATGGCGTCCACGTGACCTGGTCTACTGAAGAAAAATGGACACCAGGAAGAGGAGAGCGATGTTGACGTCAAAGGTTTATTCTGTAAGCACGAAAGAGTTTCGTCGGATTGACTTCCGTTTGGCGTCTGAATGGAAAGTGGATCAACGGAAACCAGTGGGCTTGTGGGAAATTCGGGGACCAGGCCACAGAGGCGCTTGGATGTTGCGTGCAAGTCCCAGAAGGTGTCGAAAGCCAATTGTCTCGCAGGGCTCGCTGCTTTTGAGGGGTAGATAAGAAGCGGTTGCATGAGTTTCGTTGCTACTACGGGCGACTGAACAAAGATGACCCTCTGACGGGTCAAGGTTGATCTCGAACTGGGGGAACTCGGTCCCGTTCCCGCCGTCGAAGGAGTGGCAGGTTTCGTGCCCCTTGGCTTGATCCGGTCGAGGAAGAAGAAGTTCTTAGACGGAGGACGCCTCTCCTGACGGCTTCGAGGCAAGGGCTCGATCTCTGGGTGACCTAGTTTGAGGACCTTGGATCGGCAGACAATGCAAGTTAGCGGAAGTGATCTGTGGGCGATGGCCGTCTGGATCGTTCTGATGAAGCACTTCCGGCAGAGTACCTGATGACCACAGGGCAGAGTCTTCATCGTGACCGGTTCACTCACGCAGACAACGCACTGAAATCAGAATGAAAAAAATAATAAGAAGAAGAAGGAGAACGCGAAGAACGCGAAGAAGAACGCGAAGAAGAACGCGAAGAAGAACGCGAAGAAGAACGCGAAGAAGAACGCGAAGAAGAACGCGAAGAAGAATGCGAAGAAGAAGAAGAAGAAGAACACGAAGAAGAAGAAGAAGAAAATAAGTAGGTGATGAAGAAGGAAGAGATGAAGATGAAACTGAAAATGACGTTGAAGACGAAGAAGGACACTCGCTAAATTGGTATGTCATGAAGCAAATCAACCGATCAAGCAACCAATCAATTATCAGTCTACTTTTATGAGAAATGAAAGCCAACTGAACTACCTCTTCTTCCTGACTCGATGTCGCTGCTTGATCTCTCTCGTTAACATCCAGCTTCGCCAGCAACTTGTCCTTAAACAACAATATTACGAATTATTTATAATTATCAGCAGTATGATAATACCTGTGTTCATTATTACCATGCTTTTCATAACTATTGTTATCATAGCCCGAACGGGAATAACTTTCATGGGAACGAAAAAAATCGTGTATAATAACCGAAATAAAACCTGATTTCATTGTTCGACAATCGATCGTTCAAGTAAGATTTCATTCAACACAGATCGATCGATCAAATGATCGATTGATACTGATTGGTTGGCTGATCCATTTATTTATTTATTTATTCGTTCATTCATTCATTCAATCATTCAACCATTCATCCTATCTATCATATGTTTGCACTTCTCTCTTTTCCTCTCTCCTTCTCTCCTTCCTTCCTTCCTTCCTTCCTTCCTTCCTTCCTTCCTTCCTTCCTTCCTTCCTTCCTTCCTTCCTTCCTTCCTTCCTTCCTTCCTTCCTTCCTTCCTTCCTTCCTTCCTTCCTTCCTTCCTTCCTTCCTTCCTTCCTTCCTTCCTTCCTTCCTTCCTTCCTTCCTTCCTTCCTTCCTTCCTTCCTTCCTTCCTTCCTTCCTTCCTTCCTTCCTTCCTTCCTTCCTTCCTTCCTTCCTTCCTTCCTTCCTTCCTTCCTTCCTTCCTTCCTTCCTTCCTTCCTTCCTTCCTTCCTTCCTTCCTTCCTTCCTTCCTTCCTTCCTTCCTTCCTTCCTTCCTTCCTTCCTTCCTTCCTTCCTTTCTTCAATTCTTCTTTCCTTCCCATCTTCCTATCTGTCGGCTTGCTTACGGTCTGGCTGGTGATGCGAAAGGAAAACCCATTTGGAGGCCAAGCAATGAAGGACTCCCGGGAGACTAGCCACAAAACTAGCTAATCGTGCGGCCATGGGGTGAGAGATGGTTGGAGAGGCGAGGGTAAAGAAGGCAGGGTGGAAGGAAAGGGAAGGGAACGGGGCAGAAAATCGAGATCTAGTCATCATGCGAAAGAACGAATACGCGTTCTTTCTACAGTTATAGGCCTAGTGAAGTCGTAATTGTAATCGCAAGCGTAAATTCAAAATATCTAAAGCATCACTTAAAAGATAAGAGCGTGGCACCTGCTTTTTCACGGGCGCTGCGTCAAATCAGATGGGTTGTCCAGAGATATACCGTAGGATGTATGAGATCCTGTTGCATGGAGCCAAAGGAGGAGGAAGAGGAAGAAGAGAGGAATATTTAGGGTGAAAGAAGTGGAAAGACGGCGGATTGGATGAATTGGGGTAAGATTTCTTGATAACGTGATAATAACTTGTGAGTTTTCATTTAATCAGCGACGGTAGTGGTGATGGTTGTGGCGGTGGTGGCGATGATTGTGATAGCAGTGGTGGTGGTGGTCGTGATGATGGTAGTGGTAGTGGTGGTGGTGTATAGTTGTAGTGGTAGTGATACACCACTGTCTGGAGTCGCAGCCGATGTCCTCTGATCTATTGTGTATCTCAAGCGGGGAAATAATATAACCGAGCTTGTTGATACAAAATGTTGGCCTATCGATTTGTTGAGATAAGAGAAAGACAGAAAGAAAGAAAAGAAAGATAAATAGACAGACAAACAGACAGATAGATATATACAATGATAGAGGGAGGGAGAGCCTGCTTGGCTGTTCATGAGAAACTTCCTTCCTTTTATAGATTTTATTTTAGACAACTGTCAGATAAATTATCCTCTCACATTTTCCACCTCCCTCTTTCCCTTCTTCAGTTCCTCTTCCTACCAACCCTTCTCTCCCATCCATCTTTCTAGTATCTTCTTCTTCCTCTGTCCACCGTCCTTGTCCCTCCTTCTGCCTCTGTCAGCCTTCTTTTTCTCTTCTCCTCCTCTATCCACCTTCCTTGTCCCTCCTTCTGCCTCTGTTCACCTTTCATGTCTATTCCTCGGCCTCTGTCCGCCTGCTAGCACGGTCCGTACATGGGGATCTAAAATGGCAGGGAGCCCACTCAAGCAGCGGTGGTGAAGAATCTTGCCAAATAAATTCACTGAAAAAAATTAGCAGGGTCGATGCTTACACTGTCTCTGTAGCAAAAGTGTACTTAAATGAAAGATGGCGCCCGCCAAGTTAAAGGGACGAATGTTCACTACCTTCCCCGCGTTCAAAAGGTCAGTGACTTCTGTCTCACCTGTATTACATAAGGTCGCTCACGTGAGCCTCACACCTGAATTTTTCAAATGATCCTCAGCGGATGATAATTCCAATTAGACAGAAGCAGGTGAAGCTATTTCCACACAGAACATTAATGCGGATTACGTGTTGATTATGAAACTAAAAAACCTGACCTGTAAAAGAAAAGCAGTTCCTTAAGGTAGCCTAGAGAGGCAGCCATGAGTATAACGTGTCGGCGACTTCATTTTCTTAGCCTTGGTATACGAGGCACGTGGCCAGTCCGTTCACTTTGATTGCCGGAAAGTTCACTCATATCGTTTGGGGGGACGCACCAACCTGCCATATCAGCTCTCTCTTCCCTCTCTGCCCTCTCATTTCAAACCAAATCAACGGTCCAGTAAATTCAAGATAACCACACGTCCTATCAACTAAAAAGATCAAATTCCAGATCAAATCAAAATTCTAATCGAACTTCAAATCAAATCAAATGTCAAATCAAAAGAAAAACTGGCGATCGGTTGATGAAGATCATTGAAATCGAAATCAGGTTCAATCGATCGATCGATCGGAATCAGTTTCAATCGATAAACATGGCTTTACCTCTGCCGTGACCTCGTGACCCCATGAAGTGAAAGTCATCCAAACGACTTACGATTTTCTGGATGAGCTGCTGGAGTTCTTTTTCTGTTGCCTGCTTCAGCTGCATTGTCTCCTTGTGGCATCGTCTCTTGGACTGGCTGTATTTGCGCACCAGGTACATCCTAATCCGCCCCTTTCTCCTCCTTCCCTTTCTTCTTCTCCTCTTTCTTCTCCTCCTAATACTCCTCTTCCTTTCCTATTCCTCCTCCTCTTACCTGTTACTCCTCCTCTTAATCCCTTTCCTTCACTTTCTCCTCCTCTTTTCCCCCTTTGCTTCTACCACTAATCCTACTCCAAACCTCTTCTTCCTCCTTCCTATCTTCCCATTCTAATCTTCTTACTCCTGATGCTCTACCCTATTATCTGCTCGCCTTCTTCCTCCCTTTTTTCCCTAATTATCTATCTACTCCTCAGCCACTCCTCTCTTTTTCCTCATTCTACTCCGCCTTTTCCTTTTCTCCTCCTTCTCCTCCTTTTGCTTCAGTGTTTCAAATGAGGAGACTGGATGGTTGATTCGACAGCAACGATGTTCAGCTGTAATCTGTCTGATGCTTCAGAGGCAACTGTCCGCACGACATAACCCCCGCATCAGCAGCAACAGCAGCCACTGATGCTACTGCTGGACTCCTGCGCCAGACTCACTGCATCCTCGAAAGATACTCAGCCACCATTAATGAATGGATGGATGGATGTATAGATGGACGGACAGATGAATAGATGGACGGAGGGAGGGAGGGATAGAGGGGTGGATTGATGGATGAATGTATAGATAGATGGAGAGATGAATATATGGTTGGAAGGAGGGAGGGGTGGTTGTATGGATGAATGGATGGATGGATGGATGGATGGATGGATGGATGGATGGATGGATGGATGAGTAGGTGAAAGGATGGAAAAGTGAAGAAATGGGACGGCCAGACTGAAGGACTAGAATGAAGGATTGAAGGATGGACATACTGTATGTTGGGCTTTGTGTGTATTATATGAATATCGAGCTCAGTGCGTCGGTGTCTATCTATCTATCTATCGATCTATCTATCGATCTATCTATCGATCTATCTATCTATCTATCTATCTATCTATCTATCTATCTATCTATCTATCTATCTATCTATCTATCTATCTATCTATCTATCTATCTATCTATCTATCTATCTATCTATCTATCTATCTATCTATCTATCTATCTATCTATCTATCTATCTATCTATCTATCTATCTATCTATCTATCTATCTATCTATCTATCTATCTATCTATCTATCTATCTATCTATCTATCTATCTATCTATCTATCTATCTATCTATCTATCTATCTATCTATCTATCTATCTATCTATCTATCTATCTATCTATCTATCTATCTATCTATCTATCTATCTATCTATCTATCTATCTAAAGTACATAGATTGTATATATCTATATATAGATACATAGATCTGAAGAAATAGACACAGCTATATAGACATGTAGGCCTAGATTGCGATGCAGTCTGCTGGTGGTATGGGGCCGGTGTGAGTGGCGGTGGGTGAGTGCTGAAGCCATTCACAACTCTGGATTACCGGCGCTGGATTAGCGTTAATTCTCTGTCGCTTCGTCGTCCGTTGAGCAGGGTGTCAGTCAGCATTAGGCAAATTGACGTTTAAAAGTGGATCGAGATTGAAAACCCGAACGAACCGGCCAACCGGATGAGACTCAGAAAGCCGGTGTCCCGAAACATACTCTCCCCCTTTAAAGTCTCCACGGCCGATCTTTTTCGGATGAGATTCTTCTCCCGACGAATCTGTGTTGGAATAAATTTTTCTCTGGAAACTGTACTCTAAAACAAAGTATGCGGGGGAAGAAATTAATCTATTTCCCGTTGAAATAAGCTGTCCGCGGGAAGACTTTATTTTTTATAGATAGAATCATATTTCTGATAAAGTTAATGATAATTTTAAGCAGCTCTATTTTATAACGTCAGCGTAAAACTAGTTTCATGTGACAATACTGGCATGATTTTTTGTGGAAAAACTGAAAAGAAATAAATGCATAAAATCAAGACCTGTCATAACCTGTGCGTACATGCGTTCATTCAGCACGCCTTTGAAAATATCTGGCTCATTGTTAGATTCTTTCGGATTTCATGATTTGTTTCAGTTTCCAAAACCTTGAAGAAGGTCACTCACGATCGCTTGCTCAATTATAACTTGCTCGGTCATTCTATTGCTCATTCTTTCGCTCACTCACTCGCTTATTCGTTTGCTCAGTCACTCGTTCGATCGATCGATGGTAGGCTGCGTACGGATGACTGACTGTCCCGAATGCAGAAGAATTAACGGACGTCGCTTGACCACCAACGGCTATGAATAGCATGCACACACACCTACGCACACACATACCTACCCACCCACCCACACACACACACACAAACACACACACACACAAACTGGTGACGCATGTGCACAGCCGCAGATGTACCGTAGTAATTTCTCTAGAGATACCTGTTTCTGTCGGTTTCTGTATCTTTTTCTTTGTCGGTCTCTGTCTGTCTCTTTGTCTTTGTCTCTGTGTCTCTCAATGTCCCTATGTCACTCTGTTCCTCTTTTTACTCTGTTTCTATCTATGTGCGGGTCTCTGCCTCTGTGTCTCAATCTCTGTCTATGCCACTGTTTGTCTCAATGTATTCCTGAGCTTTTGTCTCTTTCCTTTGTCTACCTGTCTCTCTCCCTCTGCCCTGGTCTCTTCCTTTGTCTGTCTCTTTCTATGCCTGCCCCTTCAGTCTATATCACTGTATCTATCTCTGTGTAAATCAGCATCTGCCTCGACCCACGCCTTGTATGCCACAGTCTCTTTCTCTGTCATATCTTCTCTGCCACTTTCTGTCTTCCTGCATATCCCAACAACTACTGTTGAATGGTTCGTATCGGCTTCGCATAGTCCTTCCTTATGAGATCGGAATATGGCACGCCATTTTCTTCATAAATACCGCGACAGATGAAGTTTTTGTCCGTAAGTGTTGGTCAAATCAGCAATAGCACGAGGAGCACATCTCCAAAACTCAGTCCATCTTGTCGTTTAAGAGATATCACTGCCAAGTTATTCCATAGTACCGAAACTTACTCAACAGATGAAAGAAATGGGTTAGTAGTTTATGCAAATTTCCAAAACTCGGTCCATGAAGCATGCAATGTTATGACAGCAACTGACGACAAAGGCCATGGCACTGAACCAGACATTTCCCAGTTGGAAAACAAAGCAAGTTGTCCAGGACCTTGGAGTGCTTCTGGAGGAAGAACTATCCATGAAGGAGCATGTCAACTGTCTCTGCATGTTCGGCTTTTTCCAGATGCGTGAGATTACAGTCACACGGCAAAATTTATCGTTATGAATGTTGTCCGCTCCTTCATTCGGATGCGTCTGATCTTCTTACTGCTGTCCTTGCAGGCCGGTCGAGGTTCCGGGTACGAAGGTTTAGTCTTTTCTTAACTGCTCCACTCGAATCGTCGTCAACCTCCCGAAATTCTCGCATGTTTTGAGCTGTGTGACACGCTGGGGAGACGAAGTAATGTTACGGTCAGCCAACGCGTTGGTCTCAACGCCTGCCCGGCAACTTTAGGGGCGTACGTCCATCAGGGCCCTTTAGAGCCCACGGTTAGGTGTGTACGTAACTCAGAGGCCTCTCTTAAAATCTGCTACAATACACTCACCTCCCATCAGGTCGGATAATTTTCGCCGAAAATGCTGTGAATTTCGAAAGATTGCGAGCAGTTATTCCTAGTTGCTTTGAAACCGGATGGATAGAGATAGACCTTCATGTTTTTGTCCGGCGAACGGACAGCCACCTGATTCCAAAGAAAACGTGGAGGGTGTAATAAGCGATCAGTCCAAAGTAAACAGCAGCTGACGTCGAATATCAAAGGAAATACTTTCTGAGACACATGGCCTTTGAAGCACAACAGCTGAGCCCAACGCAGACATTCAGTGTGGCCCTAAGACAATTACACAAAAGAAAGCTTTTAAAAGGATGAATATGAGTTTAGCTGTTAGGGTAGAGAAGTACGGAGTGTTAGGGAGGGATAAAGGAGGAGGATGATGAGAAGGAGGAGGAAGTTCAAAGGGAATCAAAAGAGCTCCAGTCCTTTCGTTTATTCGTAGTTTTGAACCGCTACTCGAAGGGCGCTATATAAAACACATATTATTCTGACTTTCCTCGTGAAAGAACATGTCGATGAGTTGCTTCCATTTCTGGTACATCTCTACAATGCTTCGTTGGCTGAAGGACTTCTGCCGCAGAGTCTAAAACGTACCATCGCGTAGCCATCACTCAAAACACGCATTGAAAATCACTCAAACCCATAAAAATATGCATGATCCTTCCAACAGGCCGCAGAAACAAAGATTCTCATCTCTTAAAGCAAAATGATTTTTTACACGCAATTCCAACCAGTGTCAAGGTCATCAAAAATTTTTGAGACTTGAATTAAGTAGTCTTGGGTCCTCGAAAGTTGCAAAGACTACAAAAATTCGATAAAAAACTTCCATTTGCACTCCCATTTTGCTAACCCCTGGGCCCACCAGTGGATAGCTTTTCTTGCATCAAGGCCTACGAAGCGTAGGCCTATTGTCTTTTAGAAAGCACTTCTCGGCTTGAAGCATTCTTTCCAAACAGTCTGCAGTTTTTGATTTTCCATACCTCGTAACAAGACGCCCATCAGAGACTGCAGGGCCTTCACTTCTGCGATTCCATTGCGCGTCTCGTATGTGACCCCGAGAAGATCGGACACAAGATCAGCTCGCGGGTAACAGCTTCTGCCCGGGTAAAGCTTCTTGGCCAGCAACAAACTGTCCAGAAAGCCCTCAACGTTGTCCGGTAGCTGAACGCCGACCGAATCCATAACCCTCAACATGCGCGGCACATCAAACCGGTGTCCATTGTGGGCCACCAACACTGCATGCTCACCGGAGCCTTTGAGAAAGCCGACAAAAGATTCCATTGCTGACTTCGGGTCCACAGACGCCACGAGCTTACCCTTGTAAGACAAATCGTCGTCATTCACCGTTAACCCATTGGCTTTCGATATCCATGGAGAGATCTCCTTCGTCGGTATAACGTACTGCTCGAATGCCTGACTCCCAAATATTGCAGATATATGAACGATATCACAGTCCTTTCCTGCAAAAAGAAGTACAGCTGATCAGCTGAAATTATAGATGTCAACTTACCAAATAATGCACGAATTCACTTTAATCATTCTTCAATGGTACACATGCAGTATAACGGTAACTTAAAATCTGGGGCCCCTGCAGGCTTACTAAAGAGAGTCAGGGTCTGAGAATAGCAGGGATGAAGGTCAATGCTCTTCTCATGAGTTTAGAAATCCAGTGCAAGATAAAAGAGAAGGGGGGCAAGGCGGGATCCAAGGGCATCTGGTCATGAACCCATTAACCTCTTCGGATGGAGCATGTCAGGAGTGGCCCTCTGGATTTGCCTTTATTCTGAGCCTGCTCAATCTGAAGATTTCGGACTGATCCTCTGCAGTTACATGTCCCATGTAATTGTAATTGCAAATTTATATAGCGCTTCACCAAGAGAAACTCTACCAAGGCGCAATCATGGACCTATAGTTAATAGCTATAACACTTGATAGTTATAAAACAAAGTCTTTAAAATCATTATTGTCTCTTAGTAAAGACAAAAGGTGTGATTTCTAGAGGGAAGAGGAAACTGCCTCACCCCTTTTTTGCACCATCTCCCATTGAAGATTCACTTCCCCATATATTTATCTCTTGCCCATCGGCTGCCAACCACAGCTTACACACTGCATTTACCAAACATCAAGGGTACTGAAATATTTAGAAGTTATACAACATTAAAGTGCAACTTCGGTCATTTTCTGTGGTTTTCCGTCATTTTCTTCAGCCGTGGACCTCGGTTATTTAATTTCGGCCACTAAATTCTGCAATTTAAATCAGTCATTAAATTCTGCAATGCTATGGTGCTATTTTCTTCTGCCATTACACTCTCATTTTTCATAATATCTCCCATTGGATGAGGAATAAACCTGTCTTGATTGAAATCTAGAAAACTGTAACAAATCTGCATTGTCTTTAAAAATGGCTGACTGAACCCAGTTGTCTGTATGCCAAAGAACAGTAACTTCTTTCCATTGCAGACGATCTTTACCACCGTCTCCTGCTCCTCATCTATTCCCTTTTCCTCTCCCATCTCTTGTTTGTTTTCCTATGCCTTGTTCTGACTGGTGTTTTCCTCTGCATTGCCTTCTGCCTTCTCAGTTTGGTCCTTGTCTTCCAGCAAACGACTCTGAAACGAAGTGTAAAGTAAGGAAACATATGGTAAGGCAATATGATGTAAATTAAGGTATGTAAAGTAAGGTAAGGCAATGTGAGGTAAAGTTAGGTAAGGTCAGGCGATGCAGAGTTATGCAAAGTAAGATAACATAAATCAATGTAAGGTAAGTTAAGCAACAAAACATGTAAAGTAAGGTTAGGTACATGTCAGTTAAGGAAAGGTAAGTAAGATATGATAGTCCATTCATTACAAATTTTCAGCAGCCGTATAGTGCTTGACATGATAGTCTAGTGCTTAGCATGCTGGACTGTCAACTCAGAGGTCATGAGTTCCACATCCTGCCAAGGCAGAAAGATGTTTCAAGATTTCTGCATCACTGGTTCCCCTAGGGAACTCAGCTACAAAATGAATACAATGACCATACACTGTTGATGGAAAGATCAGGCGGTGAGGAATAGGAGTGGTTACCCGTCCCCATATGCCGAGGCTTAGACAACGTATAGTCGTTATAACACTTGACAGTCATAAATGCCTCTCAAGGTCAGCTTAAACTTTAAGGAACTGCTCTTTTTTCTTCCACATAATCCTCCTGGAATTGTCAAAGATCCAAAGATGACAATAGCAGTCAGTCATATGAACGGATTTTCCCTACAACCTTGGTTGCCCAGTTTTCCTTTGGCTGCTTCCCTGTATTCTCGGATTTTCCTTTTTTGGCTTCCAACCTGACTCACCATAGACTTTGGCATGTACACTGACTTCGTTTAGCAGCGACTGCTGCCTTCAGCATTATGTTAGTGGTGCAATATAAGTTATCAGATTAGATAGGATAGTGTAAGCAAGTCTTCAATAACAATACTAGTACAACATTGTTTATGTAGCACAGTTGTGGAAATAAATAAACCACTGACCTTGACATGTCGATGCAATGTATCCAGTGATTCAGACATTTCTAAACATGTTTCCTGGAAACAAGAGAATGCATTTACGTAGCAGTATATAAATGTATACATATATATGTATATATAAAGCCTACATATGTAGCATATATATGATTATGAACATACATAGCCTGCCCACTTACAGCAACTATCTGACCCACTACATTAGCTCACCAACTCAACTTCTCTTGCAATTTCTGTACAGGCCTTTCATTCGTAAATGAAACAGAATGTCGACTTTTTAAAAAGATCCTATTCTGATTCCTCCTCTTCTCCTTATCTTCTTTGCCACTCCAATTCCAAACACTATACTCTTAATCCGTCTGCTTGTTCACATGCAACAGAACATGACCATACTTGCCTTTCCGATTTTGTTCTGATTACATATGCACATAAGCAGCTTTGAATGCCTTTAATCTACTCTCTCACGGCAGAAACGACACGTGACAAGTTAATTCGGCTTGAAGCAATATTTATTTATATCTTGCAGACGAATGCACTTAACTTTACAATCAAACAAGAAAGAAAGAAGGGACAGGTAGACAGACAGACAGACAGACAGACTAACACACAGAAACACAGACACACAGTTAGCAAGACAGACTGACAGAAAGATATGGATATAATAATTTGTTACACATTTTCTAAATGTTTACTTAACTTTATATATTTTGTATATGAATTCTTTAATTTTTACCTTAAATTTTTTTAAATATAGATTTATAAAGTGAAAAGGCAAGTAATTATACAGCAAAGCAAGCACAGAAACTTTCTGCATACAGGATTAGTCTACTTATATTTATGGTATTACTGAAAATATACTTAGAATAGTACCTCAAAGCACTTTTGCGAGTTATTTAAAATGTGCTTATTATAATTATTAATATTTTTATTATTAATAAACCCTGAACCATTGAGCCGCTCCGCCCAACGCCAACCCTTCAGTCAATTTGCGGGACATCAAACTATTCGCAGATGCACACTTTGCTTTCAGAATTGCCATCAAGCTTTTAAAACAAAAGATTTGGCCTAGTGGTGTGGGCTTCATAACGAGAAAGAGGTCAAGACGAGACGGTGTCGTCGACAGGATAACATTAACGAATTAAGTATTCGCCAGATGACAACACTATTACAAATTAATGTTTGTAATATTCGCCAGAAGCGGAATGCATCGGGAGCACACGGGACAGGACGGCACGGAGAGGGCTGATATCGAGGACTCTGGTCTCGGACCTTCAGAAATGAGGATGGACATATACGAATACGGAATATTCGCCAGAGGTCGTCATTTGAAAAACACTATTATTCTCTATGGCAGAACAATAAAACAAAATATCACAACGGCGCTGCAAACACAGTATCATTTGCAAAAACTACGAAAATGTTCTTTAAAATTGTCAATGAATTTCTAATTATATTTGTAAAGAACCCCAAGTTCAGAATCACATTAACCAAATTAACTGTCTAAGACAGTTCGGTGTCCAGTGAGCAAAACGCCAAAAACACAGCACTAAGGTAAGATAAGCTGCACGTCAACGACCCTGGCAGCCATAAGATGTCGCTAAGCACTGGAGTTACTACCAGCAGAACATAACTGTGAATTAAGCCCAATCTTCCACAATCTACCAAAGCCACCTTTCATATATGAGAATCTGCTAAACCAAGCAATTTTCTATACACGGAATTCCAACAAGCGTCAACGTCATCCAAAACTTTCGAGGCTTGAAGTAGTCTTGAATCCACTAAAATTGCATGGCTAAAAAAGGTTTGTCACAAATTCAAACCTTTCAGCAACTTGATAAATATGCTCTTCCCTTTGCCAACTTCTGAATCCTCCATTGGACAATCTTTTCTTTGATTGCATCCCACGACGCTCATTGGTTCTTACCAACAGCACTTCTCGGTGTGAAGCAGTTTTCCCAGACAGCCTGCTCCGTGTCTCGTATCATGACGCCTACCAGACATTGTAGGGCCTTCACGTCTGCAGCCGCGTTGTGTGCCTCATAAGTGACTTCAAGAAGATCGGACACAAGATTGGGCTGCGTGTATGATCTCCTGCCCGGGTAAAGCTTCTTGGCCAGCAACAAACTGTCCAGAAATCCCTCAATGTTGTCTGGTAGTTGAATTCTAACCGAATCCATGATCCTCAACAGGCGCGGCACGTCAAAGCGGTGTCCATTGTGGGCCACCATCACTACCTGGTCACCGGCGCCTTTGAGAAAGCCGACAAAAGATTCCGTCGCTGATTTCGGGTCTACTGACTCCACACGATTACCTTTGTAGTACAATTTGTTGTCCACCACCTTTAATCCATTGGCTTTCGATGCATGCGGAGAGATCGCCTTCGTCGGGAAAACATATTGATCGAATGCCCGACACCCAAATATTGCAGCGATCTGAACGATATCACAGTCCTTTTCTGCAAGAAGCAAATTATAGATGTTAACTTACCAGAATAATGCACAAATTCGCTTAATTATTCGATGGTACACGTTTTGTTATCTGATCCATCATACGAACTCACCAACACTTCACCTCTTTCAGTTTCTGCGCTGGTCTTTCACTCATAGCTGAAAACATTTGCAAAAATCTTAACCTAATTCTTCCTCTTCCCCTTATCTGTCTTCCTGCTTCAATTTCAAACACCATCCACCGTAGCCGTCGGACTGTCCGACTCCTGGATCTTGACCTGGAACAGAACCCTTCTGCCTATCGATTTTGTTTTGACTGAGCGCCTGCGAATAAGCTGGTTCCCGCGACTTGGCTTTCGTTGGGCGCTGTAGAAATCTCGAGATTACGATTACGATTCGATATGTATGTATGCATGTATTTGTATGTATGCATGCATGTGTATGCACGTGTGTATGTATGTCAGTATGTATTTATGTATATTTGTATGTGTGTACGTATGTCACGATTTCTGCGGCACCTTTAAAGTTTTTAAGTACCTCACATTAACTGCTGCTGTTTTCGTCTGCCACTATGCGTTTTCTCTATTTTCTCTTACTACGCAAGGATTATACCTGGGAAACTGAGAAACTTACCGAATCTGAGATGATGTATAAGAAAATGACTGACCGAGTCCAGTTGTCTCAAGGTCAAAGAACACTAATTTCTTTGCATTCCAGATGATTGCTTCTGTCACATCTTGCTTCTCTGCTATTCCTTTCTCACGTCCCTTCTCCTGTTTCTTCTCTTGTTTGCCTTGTTTTGCCTTTTCACCTGCCTTCTTCTCTGTGTTGCCTTTTGCCTTCTCAGTCTCCGCCTTGTCTTCCAATGAAAGATTCTGAAACAAATAATGTGAGGTAAAGTAAGGCGAGGTAAAGTAATGTGATTAAAGTAAAGTAAGGCAAAGCAAGCAAGGTAAGACATGTAAAGTTAGGTAAGGTAGGATGGCCCACTTATAATTACTGAACTTGTGAAAGAAAGGTCAACAAAAGTATGGTTTTCTGCCAATACCACATACAATACAATACAACTGAATTCTGAAAATGCCCCTTACAATAACTCGGCAGTGGACTTTGGATATTGACCTAATTGCGGCTTGGCTTTGGTGGCCTTGTGCATTAGATCCTGGCGCATTAGAAGTTACTAATTTATTTTTTTGAAACCTGACAACAGGAAACTCTGTGTACTACGAGCAGACTGGAAGATGTAAGACAACATTACAAGAAAGTAAACATTACATTACACATACAGCGAGCTTCATTGTACAAGAATCCTGATATAATACAGTCAGTTGGGGCCTGGATCAAAAATTTAGTTCACCTTTAGAAACTGGCCTAATTGTAACATAACCTCGTTATAAGGCGATTCTTGATATAGCTCCCGAAGAAGGAGTTACTGCATGATTGGTTCCGGTGTATTCAGCTTAGAGTAAAAGATTGACTGAGTGACAGAGTTAAAGTTTTCAGACCACTGCTGTCAACTGCATGCCACATGCTATTAAACGTGTCAAATGAGTGCTGTTGGTGGGAAGATCAGACAGCAAGGGAGATTAGTAGCCACTTTCGGTTGCTAAACATGAACTAGGAACTTCAGGGTCTAGAATCAGCTTTTGCTTTTATCTAGCTTCTTTTGTGTAGTATTATTGCTTATACTGCTGATAGTAAAGTAAAGTACAGGGCAAATGTTTACAAGCACAAATCTTCATAGATTATAGTACTAGTACTATTTGTATTACTAGTAAGTAGACTACTGATGCTATTTATATAATGCAACACGACCGAGACCCAATAAAACAATGGCCAAAAGGAAGTAATGGGAAGGACGGGCGTTCAGTTGCTTTTCTTATGTCCTGATCAAATGCAGGACAGATTATAAAGTCCTGAGCAGGAGGCCAAAGCATGTCGCAGGACAACTTGTCTGCAAAACAATCACTGACCTTGATAAGTTGATCCAATGCATCGTGTGCTTCAGCCATTTCTAAATATGTTTCCTAAAAATGAAAGAACAGTTTTAAGCAGGAGCAATACACATACATACATACATGCATACAAACATACATACATACACACATACATACATACATACATACATACATACATGCATACATACACACACACATACATACACATATACATACACACATACATACACACATACATACACACATACACACACATACAGACATGCATATATACATACATACATACACACATACATACACATACATACACACATACAGACATGCATACATGATTGTATGTCCGTATAGTTGGACAATTACACAGCGCGTTTAAAGAACCTCTCAGCTAACCTCGGCACCCCCATTCGATCGAGATGGACTCGTCCATCGGTGGTCGTTAATCTTTCAGCGGACGAGAGGATTAGCTGTGCGAACGGGAGTCAGGTGTCGCTTAAACAGCAGACAAAGAATCCAGGCCACTATAAATCATCCAGGGTTACGGCTTCGGTTTTCGACTACAACCGCGCCATCTATGAATTCGGGATAATAAAGACATTAGATCTAAAATTTATGTTTTTATGTCGATTTCCGTTGCTCAGCGACTGGATTGGAACGCGCGATTCCAAAATATCAACCAGGTAGAAGTCGGAGCTTTGATTTTGAAGGAAAACGATGCATAGAAAGTAACTAAACAAGGCATCTGTCAACAATCGTAATAGTAATCGTAATCTTCAGATTTCTACATCGCCCAAAGAAAGTTAAGTCGCGGGAAACACTTTATTCGCAGGCGTTATAATCAAAGTAAAATATAGGTCTGTACATGCAGGAAAATTTCTTATAAACGCCCCGGCGTTTATTTGTACAAGTCGTTCTTCCCTCGGCGGCTATAATTGAAGGCCAGCGTTTAAAACAGGCGGGCGTCTATTTTTAATTTTGTTTATATGCCTTTTTGTCGCCATACTGTTCGTTGTACTCGGCAGCTTCAAGTTTTAAACCAACATCGTATACTGTATGTATTTCTTTTAAAATGCACCGTTAAAACAAGGCAGCACGTTTTTATAATATCTGCACCAGTAGACCTATACTGGCGCCAAAACGATACCCGCGTTTATTAGAGGCCGGCGTTTTAAAGAGGCCAGCGTTTATTTGCGCAAATCTTTTGGACCTTTGGCGGCTATTGGCGACCGGCGTTTAATTGGGACCCGGCGTTTAAAAGAAGTTCTACGGTAAATTCAAGCAATTTACTCGTAGTAAAAATCTGTAGCGCAACTAAGGGTCCGGAGGGCCATAAACTGCGGGCGCCCGGGGTTGAATATCAAAAGGGCAGGGCCCGCTAATTCATTATGGGATGCACGTGTGCCTCTTATTACAAAATCGGTTTTGTTCCACAGAAGCCGACTGGATCGTGGAAGCACGCTTTGCTCGCTACCAGCGTCTGCGCTTGTTAAAGCCCGGAGGTGGGAATAAGAGGTGAAACGGGCTGCAAACAAAGACTTTCTTCCAGTTGTTTTTTTTCTGAAATGTATCATTCGAATGGCAGCTGTATTTAAAAGCCCTGTGATACGACGATCGCTGTTTTGTTCGAAAAGCAGTGCTCGACAACGCCAGCCAACGACAGCTTTTGTTCCGAGCTGAAAAAATCCTGCAGACCCGGCGTCAGGCAGAGTCTTAAGCCTTTATTTCGCCTAGTCTTTGTCTGCATAGCCTGAATAATGGGACAAAAAGCGTCTCTTGGTGCGCCACTGTTGCTCTAGTCTTCAAGTCATCGTTCGCAGCCCGTCTGTCCGGAGGGAAATGCAAAAACACTTTGCAAGACATCTCTTCTGATGACGCTATATGAATGATATGAATGGATGGATGAATTATTTTAATTAATTCTCTCACTGGTTGCTCGGAATGAATACTAGTATTCCGAATGCATGAATCAGTGAATTAACAAACCGAGAATGAGTGAACAACTGAATGAATGACGAATGATCGATCGAATGAATGAATGAACCAAAAATTGAAGGAATGAATGGATCAATGAACTAATGGACGAATAAAAGAAGAACAAAGGAGCGATGCTTTCGTAGCTTCTGACTTTGTTTCAGTTCCACTTTTCTTGCCCTCCCTATCAGTTCGGATCGTATTTAACCCTGGCTGGTACTGAACTTTGACTCTTCTTCTGCTCCTATGCAGCAGTTCCCGATATCATATCGAGCGCAAAGCTTGCTTTAGGCGATGCGGAAATCTCTATAATCGATAGTTCTGTGGATGGCCGCGATTGTACAGGCCATCCAAGAACTTTCTTGGCTCTAGCATAGATGTTAGAAACGGGCCTCAGGGATTGCTTTGGACTTTGAACGCCTCCTTTCTACCCCTCTCTCGGTGCATACATAGGCCGGAGTATACAAACACACATGCATACATAAACATACAGCCGCAAACACACACAGGCCTACATAGGCCCATATGCATAAACTAGTGTATGGTTGGGTATATCTTCAAACTTCAACTGATAATGCTGTGGACCGTGGTCTCACTTTAAAGAAACTAGCGATTGCGCATTACCATGATAACGGCGCTATAGAAATCCTTGTTTTACGTTAGACTAGAAATAAAATTGTAGGCTAC
This sequence comes from Norana najaformis, assembly GCA_964023275.1. Taxonomy (NCBI): domain Eukaryota; kingdom Metazoa; phylum Annelida; class Clitellata; order Crassiclitellata; family Hormogastridae; genus Norana; species Norana najaformis. The sequence continues at coordinate 36,922,919 of OZ029916.1, read as the reverse complement.
GTGATCATGCAGGATGATGCAGGTAAGTGAGACACAGGCTACACCTCGATTACGTCCCTACATGCATGGTTCGCAAGGTATAGGTTTGACCCAACCACTGTATCTTAGACGGCGAGCCAGTCGGCAGACCTACCCTAGGCCTATCTGCGCCTCTATCCATGCGAATGCGTCTCTTCGTGGTGTCTCCTTTCTTGGACAATCGAATCCAGTCAATGCCTCTCTTCCTGATGGACAATCATCAGACATTCTTGTCTGGGTTACTGAAATTCTTGCTGCTTCTGCTTCATCGCAAGATTCATGGTACATATCCTCCTTAAACAGTCACCTTATATATATATATACACACATATATATATACACACACTAGTATATGCTAGGCCAGACACTCCACTATTTCGAAGTTGAAATTGGAACCTAGTGCTCGGTCAGAGGTCATATTGTTATGACCTCTGTGGGTCAATCCCCGCTGGCTATCAAGTTCCCTCCTTAAATGTCATATTTGTCTTGAACTGGGAAGTCGGGGGCCACTGCTCGATGTCTACACGATAGACAGCGCCAGGGTCGGCCACAGTCGATAGAATCTTTGACGACTGCCGTCGGCAATCGCCCAGACGGGCGGGAGGCCCACCACGCGTAACTAGTCGACTGCTGCATATGGCACCAAAGCCGCCCGCAGCTACTGCTGCTGCCGACCAACCTGGCTCAGCAGTAGCGTGATGCTGATTATGTCTGGCGACCAGCCAATCGCACGGCGCCGTTCATACAAAGTCTTTGTTCAAACGCTACCTTCGGCTTTTTCAAGCGAACGCTAAACGATGTCTTTATCAGTCTACGACCAGACAAGACAGAAGGCGTCCACGAGATAACATGCATATCTGGCTTAAACGCTTCGGTTCTTGGAATTTACACTTCGTAAACGGTAGAATTTTACTTTATTTTCTGAAATACTACGATTTTCGAAACTATGACGGTACGACGTGAGAGTAGGAACCAAGTCTCTGTTCGTCTGCATGATAGAAAACGATGGCCGTTATCTTACTAGTAAATTTGGTAAGATTTCGCCCCAGTTGCGCAGTAATTGACTTCCCACATCGCCATTACATTACATTACTTTGTTTAGTTTAATGTAAGCTATTTTCGTTAAAATTCTAAATGACCATTTTCCAGTCTTTGTTGTCTCGCATCGATTGAAGATCTTTGTTCGAGTTCTTCGATCGAATAACAAAGACGTAGTATTATCGAAGAGAAAGACCGTTATCGGCTGAGTTTAGGTAGCAAAGACCATGTGTCGAACGAGGTCACTACTAACCAGCTCGTTGAGGGTTTCAAGTGAGGTCAGTGCTGCTTGATTGTTCCAACAGCTGCACTGTCTTCGTTTGATATCAACTTTCGAGCGTTTTCGCCCTATTTCGTCAAAGACCTGGCACCACGCCAACGTTACAACGCGAATTCGTATGCTGCCTGACTGGTTAATAGGTTATCGACGTAGGCGTAGGTCTGTTCAGCAGTGACCAGTTCCTAGCACGTGATAAATAATTGTAGTTTTAACAATCATAATAGAGACCCTGGAAATTCAATTGACGGGCGTTCACATGTCCTGGTTCATAAAAATTCTGGTGTGTCATAATTTATAAGGGAAACTAAGGGGATTGTTCGTATATTGGTTTATGAAAATATTGAAATGTGCGAATTGTTCATTCCTAATTAGGCCCACACCCAAGTCAATGGACAAAAATAACACTGAAATTCCAGCATGTTTATTATGAATGAGTTTATGACTAGTTGCCTTTATCATAGTCTTCAACAAATTGAAGACAGGGCATTGTCCAGATTTGAAAGAATTACAAAAATCTGCGACATAATACTGAGGTTAACTCCCCCTAAGCTGTAACCTCAGTAAATTGTCTCATATTCTTCAGAGAACATACTGAGGCTCTGATTTAAAATCTTGCAATTTCTCCACATGAAGCCACATCAGAACAGTGAAGAAGCTTTGTTAGAAATTTATTTGCAAATACTAAATAATTTCTTAGAAAGCCATGATTATAGGCTTGGTTCAGGACAAAGTAAGTAAGTAAGTAAGTAAGTATATTCATTTGATACAATTGAAAACAATAATCATACAACATCCTAACAATAAAACATTTACGAGTTAAATTGTCAGCAGGAGGAATAATACGATCATGGGTGTGGGGCCGTAGGGAATAACTGAGGGTTTTAATTGGTGGGAGTAGCTGATGTAAGACATGATTTGGGTTGTTCAAGATTGCTTTAAAGAGACGAGCATCAGCTGTGCCACAGAGTTCATCGAACGTTGGGGAGTTCCCAGGAAGATAGCGGAGACGCACAAGTCTCCGCATCAAAGCCTGGAGCCGAGCTCTAGCTTGTGCCCCAGCATAGCCCCACCACACGGGAGAGGCGTACAGCATCCTGGCCAGTGTTGTGGCTCGGACAACGTCGTAGAGCCGAGGGCCAGTTAGGCCATGTGATACAAGAATTCGTATGGCATATAAAGACTGACGCGCCTGACTATGAATCCGATCAATATGAGAATCAAAATTTAACATCCTCGATAGGGTAACACCCAATATTGTCATCTCTGGTACCCTGGTTAAACCAGGAATCACATTAGGTAAAATTATCTGCTGATTTCTCATTCTTGGCCGGTGAATTATCATTTCACATGTCTTTTTATGATTAAGTTTTAAGTTACACTTATCCGCCCAAAGGGCAACATGGTCTAGTTCAGCCTGAACCATCAAGCTATTGCAGGATGGTACAAGAAGGTAACTGTCATCAGCGTATTTAAATAACCTATTGTTGGGTGCTAAAGGCTTATAATTGGATATGGCAACTAGGAAGTTCACTGGTCCCAGACCCGAACCCTGAACAATACTGGAATTTATGCCAACTAAGGTAGAGACACTATCACTGAATTTGGTACAGTGCTGTCGGTTGGTTAGGAAGGAAATTATCCAATTGTAAATGTGATCAGGAATAGCGAGATCAGCAAGTTTATCAGCGAGATAGGCATGTCTTATTGTATCAAAGGCCTTTGAGAAGTCAAGGGATATGAGATGAACATACAAAGCATTTGATACAATTGAAAACAGAGATGTTACTCAGATGAATAGCACAAGGTTTGACTTAATAAAATTGGGATTAGTGTGCATTAGAATCGAAATATTTGTTCAATTTGTATTAAAAATTTTGTGGTAATTTGCTGTAAAAGAAGCAGCATTTTTAGTCTTTACCCAAGGTTTTAGTTTTGTTCTTCAATATAATGCTAGCTTTGGGAGGGAGCTGTAACAAGTCTTTTGTTTTAACAAGGTTTAGTTATTTTAAGGTCATATCTGAAAGCTGAATAAACATTAGATTTACGTTTCTGACTACATTATATAAGAATTTGTGTGATAATGGTGTGCACCATAAGCCAGATCTTGCTTCTAAGAGAGTTTCTGAGATATAAGTGATTATGATTATGCACCCCTACACACAGTTACAATTCCTCAACAGACTGTAGGAGACAAGCAGCTGTATTCTAACCCAGATGGGCAGTCATGGGTATGAAGTCTGAACGACTTCATTTTCTTAGCCTCAGCATATGAAGGCAGGTGGTCATGCCTCTCCCTAGCCATCTGACCTTCCCGCCACGTTTACGACCGCTGTACTAAGTGGCGTTTGCTAAGGGAACAGAAATATGAAATACGTTCTTTCCTGGAAGAGATCTGAACTTCATCCTCTGGGTCAACGGTCCATCATAATAACCAGTTAACCACCAGACTACTGTGCACCCCAACACTTTCTCAAATGAACAGCTATCTGACAACTGGACAACACGAACCAAATTTATTACGACAAACCAGGACTGAACCCCAGGCTCAACAGTCGAAGGCCACGGTGCTAGTCAAACAGTTTGTGGCAGACAAATCCCGAAAAAATAACAAGCAGCGGGACAGAAATATTCGTTTTATCAAAACCGAAGATTTCTGCAGTTGTACCAAACAAAACGCACCTATACAGCAAAAATTGTTGAGAACACACAAGTTAGTCGGACGACGCCAAAAATAGTCCTGCTTCAAGAAAACGCAGTCGTCAATATCGTCAGCAATCTAGTTTCGCTCATCGAGGCAGGAAACCGGATCACTCGCACAAATGTGGCGGAAAACTGGGTCACAGCCACAAAGCTTTGCCGTGATTGGTTGGTTTCAGGTCGAGCATTAAAGCAGGTCACACAGTCGTTGGGACCAACAGCAATGACCCAGTTTTCTGCTTTTCGATTGGATGACCTATCTTTCCTTCTTCCTACAATTCTTGGGTTACATCATTCTGAGTTGTTACGTAAAATAGGTTATTACCGTACAGTAATCTCCAAGAAGATTTGATGGCAGGAGACGGCTTGCCTACACCGACTGAGCTGTCCGCCTGAAGCCGGTTGGAGGGGTGCGTCAGTCATACTAATCGTCCGCTGAACCGAAACAATCCGCCTACTATACATGGCTGCTGTCGACCCCATAAAACTTCACAATACCGTTACGTCACGACAACACTCGTGTTAGTAATTGAGCCAGTGAGGATGGATGTCTTATGCCGACCAAGATGGCAGCTGTGTGAGGCTTGTGGCTTCAATCTGACGCCAACAGGCCGTCTCGTGCCATCAAATCTCCTCGGTAAAGTCCAGTCAAATAAATAAATTCCATTGTCTTCAACGCGCAGTTGGGCTCTTTAAACTCTCCCAAAAATCCAAGATAACTACGTGCAAAAATGACTGAGTCTCTAAATGGAAGGTTCTCAAGAAAACTACAAAACAATAGTTGCATCATGCAATCTATGCTACTGATACACACTTGGATACTGATACATTTCGATACGTTACGTAAATGATTTACATCATGCACAGTTAACAACACTCAAGTCTGTGATCCTGTTCCAGCAGGCTTCAAACTATTTAAAACTATTCAGAGACAAAATCTAATCTTTGAATTCTGTCCAGGCAAATTTTTAAACACTAAAGGATATTATTCTTCATTTACATCGGAAGGTCAAAAACAATCAGAACAGATTTGTTAATGAATTGGCAAACAACTGCAACATCACTGAAACAAATTAACACTGCTACATAATTTGATTTATATAGCTCCAGTACACTATTAGTAAACTCACATGCTCCAAGACTGTTATGGAAAGGGCACCGTAGTGCCAGAAGTTCGTTACGATTATTACCAACATTAAACCTCCACATCATCGCTTTAAATCTCTAAAGTTGTCAAATGTAGCAAGGTAAGGTAGACTAATTGTTCATTTACATTTATTTACATGCCTCTTTCATAATTAGTCCTCCAGGAGTGTGGTCCTGAAGTTCAAGCTCAAACAAAATTTTTCTTGTAAATGAGCAAGACAACCTTTTCTTACAGAATGCACGCTTGAAAATGATTCATCAGTTTCAAACGACAAACCAGGAAACCCTGGACATGCAGCAAGAAAAGGGCAACAGCTGCCACAGTGTAAATGGTTAAAAATGGACCAAGCCCAAAATGTAGGCTTGATAGTTGTAGAACACTGTTCTTTTTGGACAAACCCTCTAAGCCACGGCACAAAGGTGCCACTTATTCAAAGGACCAAGGGCCATTCAACCAGAAGATCAAGGAGCCAGAATCAAAGGACCCAGAGGCCAATCAACCACGTGACCAAGGGGTCAGTTAATCAAAGGACTTGGGGCCACGGCACAATTGGGCCAGGGAATGTCTCGGGAACACTAAATGAACAATTGTAATCGTGTATTTCAGGTAGTAAAATATCAACATCAAATCATGTGAAATAGAAAATAGCTTCCAGCAGTACAACAGTCAAGTAGAACTCTTGGCACACCCATGAGCAGCATCTAATAAGCCCTTGCTATGCACCTAATCGTAATTCCGAGATTTCCACAGCGCCCAAAGCAAGCCGTGCCGTGAGGACCAGCTTATTCACAGGCTCAATGTAATACATAGTTTACAGAGCTTAATTTATATATAAATTGCCCCTTCTTAACATCTCCTTGAAGGTGTTTAAGAGTACCTGTAAACATACAACAGGCCTTATAATATATATATATATATATATATATATATATATATATATATATATATATATATATATATATATATGTGTATATATATATATATATATATATATATATATATATATATATATATATATATATATATATATATATATATATATATATATATATATATATAACCAACGCATTCATTATAATAATAATTATTATTGTTTTCCTTGTTATTGTCTTTTTGAGCACGGGCTGGTCAGCTGCCAGGTTCACATTGGTGATATGACTCAGGATCCCGAGGGATGCCGTAAGACAGACAAAACAGACAATAAGCAGCAAATACAATAGAGAGGAGGAGCTATATAGACGACGAAGAGGGGCAAAGCTAGATGGCAACTCTGTCAGACAATATCAGCCATGTTTGACTTCATTTAACATGTCCAACAGATGTACTGGTGTGTGTGTGTGTATGTGTGTGTCTGTGTGATTCATAGATCTGATGACGCAATTCACTTATCTGCGGCTCCAGGCTGACTGATTCACATGCAACTAGTCACATGCACTGGTCTGCCCATATAAAAACAAAATCTAGTTTCCTTTCAAGATTCACGGCCAATTTAATTGTGGCATTCGTTCAACCACAGTTGTCACTCGCTGATTAATCAAAGCCTTTGTCATTCTTTGCTTTTACACTCATTATCCAAATATGAAAATGACAGCAAATTTGAAAAAAATACTGATAAAAGTTACACTGAAGCCTCCTTATTATGTTATCTTTGGGAGCCATATCAGTCACATATCAATTATTATATCAAATATAATCCATACAACTTACAAAGCAGCTTCCTTCTAATGCTAACTATGGGAACTATATCAACTGCCACGTTATAATGAACCCAGGCAATGGAGTCCCATCCACATTTAACACAATCGAGTCTCTTCAGAAGTTCTCAAAGCCACTCAGAAGTTCTTAAATCCACTTGACTTAAAGAGATGACAAGACAGCTGTGGCTTTGTTAGCTTCACGAAGCCAGCCAGAAGACGTGGCTTGCACGGAAATAGCAACAATGATTTGGCTGAAAAAGAGCTGGCTCCTACAGCCATTAATAACAAGACAAAATTACCCTAGCTAAACGTCATCGGACGAAAATCCAAACCAATACAATCGATTCCAGACATCGAGAAAATTTATTGTGAGTGATTCATCTGTTTATGTGAATCTACATAAAACCATCCATTACTAATATCACCATTAAAATTAATAATGATAACAATGATAATAAAACTTATAAAATAAAAAATGGTTAAAAATAAACAATTTTAAAATAATAATAACAAAAAGCCAGAAAGCGGTTAAGACTAGCCACAGCAAAACAGCTCTTCCATTTCATGAGAAGCTACAGTATTATTTCTACCTCAGGTAAAGCACAATAATCCTTTAATTTTATTAAAATTTTAATTAAATTAATTATTAAACTTAATTAAAATCAAACTACTACTCCTTATAATACTAATATTGTAATATCTCTGACAGAACTTCCACCTGTAAACAACCGGATTGCTAAAGCCAAACAATTCAATCAAATCGTTTTGATCGAATGCATTCCATAAATTGATATGATCAAGACATTCATGTTCAAACTGCAGCTACATCAGATAAAGTCTAAATTGAGAGCATTATTAGGATGACCTCAGAATGCTCGACACCTCCCAATCGCACATGATCAGGGAAAACTGCAAACAAAAGCTGAAAACTTACAGTCCAACAAACTATTTACAAATTACGATTCCAATGATAAATCATCCGCTGAAACGACTCTGTATCTCTTCTTTCCTAGCAAAACAACTTGAAATCAGGAATGCAGATACTTGTAATAATGATGATGACGATGACGACGATATCTACACAATGACCTTATCATCGTCAAGAAGAACCAGGTATGGTTCGTCGGTCAATCGCTCAGTCAACTCCAGAAGTGGGGACGCTGAGCAATAGCGCCATCTAGTGACCAATTCATTCATCCATTCAGAGCATGTACATAGCGCCCCTTCAAGACAGCAGATCGTGATGGACGCAATGAATCAAGGTCTGCTGGAGATAACAGGTGGATTGATTTGGATGAGTTTGTTGAAGTAATTGTAATCTGCTGAATTGGTTAGATTCCAGCAGTTTTGGAAACATGTTCTGGAAACATGGAGTCCCTTTACCATCATTGATCACAACACAAAATCCAAGGCCATCTTATTATGAATCCTCCATTGGTTCCTGTTCCTCTGCAATGTCCGTTGTGCTGTCCGGTCGATCTCTGCAAAGCCGGACCAAAAATAAATGATAACTGAGCTCAAATCTAATCCAAAGCCAAACCAAAAACACACGAAAAACCCAGCTGTGACTTTTCCAGTTATCTATTATTCCTTCTATCTACTGCTCCTCAGGTAATCCATTCAAACCAGTCTCACATTTCAAGAAATCTCACCCTGATCCATCAAATCCACTGCCTTCCAATTTCTCTCAGCTTAAACACAAACCCACCCTAACAGCTCCTCTCCCCTTCTCTCTCTGGTCTTCTGGTAACCGGATTTGGTTCTTGACACGGCATCTTTGAACAACCCTTATGACTTGATGCAGTGCTCGTGAATAAGCTAGTGCCCTGCATTTAGCTTTTAAGTAGCGCTTTAGAAATTTTGAGTTTACAGTGACGATTATCAGAGCATTGTTTGCTAACAGATGAGCTTCTTGTTCTCAACAAACTATAACACCATTTAGGCTGGCATAGGCTGCACTGTGTAAGGTACTTAAAAGGTGCTATATTAAGTGTCAAGATAACTAACTAACAGTTGACATTTACAGCATAATGATAAATGTCAACAGAGTGAATCCAAATGGACATGATGCCTGCCAAGTGGTTCGCCTAATTACCTACAACCGATTTCAATATGACGGACTGACATCTTATGAACCAACGGATGAAGAAAAGGCGCCGCACAAATGCCATTCACAAAGCGCCTTTTCTGAACGAAGGAATGCTTACTGAATGCAAGTGGCCTGGCTGGAGATGACGGAGAGGCAGGCGAATGCAGAAACCGTCTCAGCCTCCTCTCGCAGATGTTGCTGGGCCTCCATGAATGACCAGCCAAGCGTCTGAATGTAGAGACTTAGACAAGGCCAGAATGCACCTGAAACACATGAAATTGTAACATAAAGTAATCCACAATTTACATAGTTCCTCTCCATGACAGCTTAGAAGCATCTCAGCCCAGCCCTGTTGGAACAAAACTGTCCTCAATCTGATGAAAAAACTTCCAGCACCTCCTCTCACTAAACTTAATGAACTGACATGCATATCCCAGATTCACCCTGAAGTGCCAGAGAGCATTTTAAAAGTTTACTCCAGGCACTATATAAATGTTCAGAAAGAGTACGCTAACGATGATTGCAGGAAAGTTATACCAGATATTCCCACTGTTTAAAAATGTGACTTTTGTACAAAAAATGTACAAAATTTCCACCAAACACTGAAACAAATTACTTCTTTAGAGTTTAAATGGACTGTAAGCTACCAAATCACATACGTACACTGTTGTTGGATTGTAGTTTTGAGAGTGTCAATGGCAGGCTGGCAGGGACTTCGATAGCGCTCGCTCTCTGATGGCAGTTCAATCTGAATAAAACAATATTTCAATAAAACGTCAATTTAAATCTCCCCACAGAGTTAGTTCAATTCTCATACTTATATATCACCAATATGTAATCACAAGCATCAGATTTCGGTTAGCAATGGTGCATTAAGGACCTGCTTAAGGTTCCAACACAGGAACCGAACCGTCTTGACTCATGCTTGTTGGCCACTTAATACACAGACTCCGTAAAAATGTATAAACACAGAAATAAACTCTGAATCCAATCACAGTCTAAAGGCAAATTCAACATTCTTCCTCTGAACTATACTGACCTTCATGTCCTTTCGCTAATCCCAAATTCTAAAGAGTTGAAGATGACAAAGAAAACGTAAAACGAAGAACCTAATCTAAAGACTTCTATAGCACTGTTAGCATAAGGTACATGAAGACTGCTGCAATTAAAACCACACTAGAAATCATAACATGAGCGGATGGATGACTATCGCTTGACAAATGTTGCCACCGTCCATCAACGAACCTGCTGATCGAGCAGAGCACGCAGGCAGATCTCGGCTCCGTCACAGAGTGGCTTTAGTTCATAGCCGCCTTCAAGGACAAGGACGATCTTTCCAGCAGCCAGTGACATAAGCTGCTGTGTCATGAAACCAAAACCTACAGGAAAATGGTCACACATTAAAGCAATCATTGAAATGATGAAAAACAAGCTCAATGAAGAAATCTGTTGATCCTTTGTAATGTAACGTAACATAACATTTAATTGCACTGACGACGACTGAACACCAAATAAGCTCAAAGGAACAATGCAACAGAAGTCAGGTAAAAGCTTACAAAAGAGTAGGACCTGTTAGTAATCAACTTTAACTCACTTTAATGTGTATTTTAATGAATATAATAATAATGATAATAATAACAATAACCATAATAATGAATAATTTGTTCCCTTATATTGTCCCCAACTGCCTGTTTTATGAAAGTCATTACCACACCAGGAACTTGTTACCAAGTTCAGTAATGATAACCTTAACATCGTCGTTACCCCAAATGATATCTCCATTGTGTATTGCTCTCTGTGGGGTAGAAACGACAAATATTGGTCAACGATTGTGAGATTCACATCGGGGCCTATTAGAGATGTCGACAATGTACGCAGATAGCTCAGAGCCCTCTACTCTGGAAACGATGCTGAAGTCCTGATCTTCGTTAAAACTTGATGAAGACAAATGTGCAAATGTTTGCTGGGACTTGTCAGCTTCTGAAGAAAACGAAATCAATGGCACTTGGACGTCTTGAGGATATGCTTATGTAAGAGATTCGTCAGTCAGTGAGAACCCAATGTGTTAATACCCTGGAGGAGCGTCACTATCTCCAAAGTCTTTGGTATTTATAACTCTTACAGACATTCTGTGATATATCTAATTGATATTAACAATATTATGCTAACCTCAATATCATAGTCCTGATGATATGGACTGTTTTCTCAGCATTGTTCTTACCGCTTAAAATCACTTAATAGAACGTGTTTGTTATGTTCTGTGTCCTGGTGTCACTAATCTTGCACCAAATTAAATTCTCCCGAGTCATGTTGGTACTGTAAACAATGCATCATAGCTATTTTCCCTTTCAACCACCCCGAAGATAAGTATGATTTTAGAAACGTAATATCTGCTCCCTGTCACATAAATCCTGATCAGATTAAATTTAATCCCACTGATTATTTTGATGAAGGACATGCACTGTTAATGAATCCAGATATTGACACTGATATAAATTTCTAAAATAGCATAAATTTATGCTCTAGCGTCTATGTTCCCGTGGAACAATTGACCCAAACTACTGCACTGTCACAGTATAACAGCTATCTTTCTGTCGTGCAATTAAAATGTAGAAGCCTGTTGCATAAACTTTCAGATGTATATTTGTTTATGGTACAATCTAAATGCCAAGGTCATTAAAGTCACTGAAACATGGCTTAATTCTGATACAGAAGATACAGTGACTATTCTCAGGTTCAGCTTTATCCACAGATGTAGAAGTGGCTCTGAAGGTGGAGTTGTTAAATTTTTTTATTAGGGAAGATGTGGTTTTTAAACGGGTTGAGGCAGTCAGGTCAAGCATGATAAATAACAAATCTGAATGTATGTTCATAAAATGGCATCAATGAATGGAAAATGTATTGTGATAGGTACTGTTGGTGTCTTGCCCATCCAGTTCTCATATAAGACCAGTTTAGTGTGGACGTTGATCATACGCCGTTCAATTCATCCAGGAGAAACAGGAAAATTATACTGGCTGGAGATTTTAATGTTGATTTTTTATGAACTGACTTCCCATGAACTGTTGTTGCCAACAATATAATGGCCCACAAGAGTAAACGTTTCAAGAGCCACACGAACTGACAACATCTTTACAGATATCCTTTTGGATCATCAAGATTCGTCAATTGTAATAAGCGATATATCTGTTCATTTGCCAATCCTGTTTAAACAGAACTCTGTCCCCCATTGTAATATCCCGGAGTAGACTGATAAAACAGGTTATTATCTCATTTTGCCTGTCTAATTAACTGCAATTGGACTGATGTCAGGTACCCCTGCTCTAACAAAGACCCATCCTTTGCTTATCAAGTATTTGTGAACAAATATACCAAACTGTATGACACAGCTTTCCCAGTTATTGAAACTAGAAATAAAAACTTCCATAAAATAAGATGGCCCTGGATAAAGGAGGAGGGCGACGTCAACGGCCTTTGGTGCCATAAGATGTCGTTAAACTTAGGAACTACTACTACTATGTCTTTAACCACATCATTAGGCATTATTGAATCATCTCCACAGGAAGTAATAATAAACAACTGCATGCTCTTCCTGCAGCAGTGGTGTAGATGGCACAGACCCACAAAATGGAAAGGACACAATTGCAGTTGCATCTGTGCCTGCTGACATTATTAATTACTCTTTTGTTACTGGTATTGTTCCGGTTGATAACCTATTTATACACATGGCAATAAACACAAAATTAGCAATTACAGACCAATTTCCATTCTTCAATAACCGTACTTTTCAAAATTGTTTCAGAAAATAACGTATAAAAAATTAATTGAATTTTTCGTTAAGGAAAATATCATCTCATCAACTTTGTTTCTGCAAAAAGCATTACACATTTATGGTTCTAATTGAAATGCAGGCTAAACTATCGCAGTCCATGGATATAAATGAATTTGCCCTAGGAATCTTTTTCGATTTGTCCAAGGCTTTTGATACTGTGAATCAGAATATTTTGCTGAGCAAACTTGTGCACTGTGGCATCAGAGGAGTGGTACATGATTGGTTGTCACATCATCTGAGTGACAGAGGACACTATGTCCTCTGTGAAGGTCATCCATCTACCTTCAAAACTAATCAGTGTGGATACCCCAAGGCTCCATATTGAGACCATTATTATTCATAGTTTATATAAATGATCTACCATTAACTGTTAATCAATCTGAATTCATAATATTTGCGGATGATAGCAGTGTATTTTTCTCTGAAAAGTCTGTTGATTTCCTCAAAAAGAAAGTAGATTGCGAACTGCAAATAATATTGGTATGGTTTAAGGCTAATAAATTATCACTCAATTTAGATAAGACCAAATTTATACTGTCAAAATATTACTGCAAGCTTGCTCCAGCCCACATTTTAAAAACTGTGACAGATAATGAGGAACTAATACAAACTATATCTTTCTATCTGTATGCTAGGATAATGAAGAGCTATGGAAAGATAACTTGACATCACCAGCAGCTTTTACGATGGCAGTCGATGCATAGTAAGATATGAGGAAAGGCTGGCGAGAGGTTTTAGATTGTAACAGGTGTGAGACAGGGATGTATTTTGTCACTAACAATTTTTGCCTTAGCTGTGGATTCGGTGATGGCAAGAGTGATGACAGGCAATAGCACTGGGCTAAAATAGATAATTGATGATAGATTTAAGAGACATGGACTTAGTGAATGATATCACCCTGTGTGACAGTACCTGGAAAGGCATGAAAAAGCTAACATCTAAAGCTAAGGATGCGGCAGCAAAAGCGGGACTTGCTATCAGTCGAGAAGATCATGAAGATAGGAAACTGGAATTGAAGTGGACAAGATCTTGATCGATTACAAGGATGTTGAGTTCGTGAATGACTGCTGTTACCTGTGTAGCTTAATAACAGGGAACAGCGGTGGCAAGAGGGAGGCAAATAAATGCACAGGAATGGCAAATCATGTTTGGGGGACCTGCAAAGATATGGAAGAACAACGGATGCAGTGTCAGGACAAAGATTCGTCTATGTGATGCATTAGTATTAAGCATATACTTGTATGGATCCGAGACCTGGCCAATTACGGTGGCAAACAAGAAAAGACTGGAGGCAGCACAACACAGATGGCTGAGGGGAATTCTGCACATTTCGTGGTGTGATAAAATACGGAACATAACTACAAAAGAAAGGAGGGCACAAGAGGATATTGAGAACGTCATCAGATGGGTGCAACATGTAATTTTGTATGTACAAAGACAGAAGGGCCAACCAAGCAAACAACTGGATCCCTGAAGGAAAAAGGAGGAGGGAAAGACCAAGAAAGAACTGGCTGGAGACCATCAGAGATGACCTGAGCTGTTTTGAGATGTCAATGAACAAGGCAGGAAGACTGGCAACAGACAGAGATGAACAGAGACGCTGTGTTGCCAATGTGCTGACCTGCACAGGAAAGACTAAGCAGCAAATACTAAGAATACTGGCAACTGGTTTTGTACATACACTGTGGACTAAGGTTGTAGCCACCAAGTGGCTTTGGATGGCCTGCTGCTGCATCGAATCCTGCTGACACCATGACTAGCTCCGGACGATACTCTCGCGCGATCGGCATCACAATGGTTCTGTAACAGAACACAATATTATACATAATATATATATATATATATATATATATATATATCACATACATGTACATCACATATACTACATATATTGTACATATATGTAAAAATAATGATAATACACTAGTTTACATGCCTCTATAGAAACTCCACAGATGTCTGGTCTTGAGGTCAAAAGATTGCAACATGATTGCAACATGATTGAATAACAGGACAACCTGCTATAACTCCCAACCTTAGTGTATCACATTAAAGGAGCTACATAATATCCAGATATACAGCCATCCACCTTAATGCGGTCATGTGCTCAGCATTCACAAATGAACAACATATATCGCTGAGGATAGACCTCTGAGGACTAATTTGAACAACCACCTTATTTCATTACATGTGTTACATAAACGTCCAGCTACAAAACTTACGGCAGAATTACGCATGGAAGATCTACTCACCTGAATGCCGCCATGTACTCTGCGTCCCCCATCGGACAACCGTACCACGCGATGTTGACGGTGAACCCGAGGCCGCGGTCGATGCCGCACTCAGTTGGCGCTCCCGTTCCAGGGAAGAAGTTGCCGTTGTCGTGCCGATGAAGAGACAAGTAGAGGACACGCGGGTCCGTGTAGAAGAGCTGCTGGGTTGAGTTGCCATGGTGAACGTCCCAGTCAAGGACAAGTATCCGCTTCAGGTGCAGCTTGTCAAGCAGTAGCTTGGTTGCTATGGCGATTGAGTTGAAATAGCAAAAAC
This sequence comes from Norana najaformis, assembly GCA_964023275.1. Classification (NCBI taxonomy): domain Eukaryota; kingdom Metazoa; phylum Annelida; class Clitellata; order Crassiclitellata; family Hormogastridae; genus Norana; species Norana najaformis. The sequence continues at coordinate 36,907,574 of OZ029916.1, read as the reverse complement.
CCCTGAAAGGAAACACGAGCTGAATTAAAAGAATCCATTGCAGATGGCGCTATACTTGAGTCCAGATCATTTGTTCGTTCATTCATTCACAGCATTCATATAGTGATCCTTAAAGATATCTACTTCAAGGTACTCCGAGCCCATCCCCGAGTTTGTTAGATCAAATAAAACTAATACTGTTAATTCCAGTAATACTAATGCCTCACACTAATATAAATGCTCCAAGTAAATAACCAATAACTGAATCAACGAAGGAATGAAAGGAAGAAAGCTGGAAAAGATAAGTTTCATGTCTGCCTCTGTACAAACACTGAGAAGCACAACATAACAAACACTGTTTGTTATCCATAATATTTTAACGAATATTCATACACATTGCCAAGGTCCTTCTGGACCTGAAACTAACATTGCCTGAGTGTCTTCAGCATGGTGACCTGGCGGACGAACAACAGCAAATCCATTGTCAATCTCTCCCATCGCAACTCTGTACGACAGTTCAATGACACAACCTGCCGCCTGTCCACGAAGAAAACACAACAAGAGCCGATTATAGTTTACGTCAACCAGCTATTTCTCTCTATTCTGTACATGTATAATTATTTATAATATGTCACAGAAATTATAAGACTGAACTCAGTAAAGTAACTGAACTTGCTCATATTCCATACCAAGCTGTAGGGAGGTGCTCATTTCCTTTTCTAAGGCCCTTGCGCCATCAACGGACAAATCCAAAGGTCCAGGCCATTAGGCCAGTGCATTGCAGGACTTGCCATTTACTTCACAGCTATCACCTGTACCAAATTATACTGCACGGTGACCGAGGCAAATGTGGACGGACAGATTGCTCAGAGTTGTTACATGACAGGACGAAACCCTCAACCATCTGCAACTGTAAGCGAAAACTCAAAAATGCCTCGTACGATTATGAATGGTTTCAGATTCAAGCCTGATGAGTAGACTGTGTAATGATCCTGGGCAAGCTGCTCACACACATATGCCTCAGTTACCAATCAGTGAATTACAGACCAAGAATTTTACCAAACCGACAATCACATGTTGCACAATAATAAAACTAGATAGACTAGCAAAATATCCATTGACAGTTTTCATGGCTCCTGTGATATCAGAATGCATATGTATGAGGAGTAGGAGGAGCAGAAGGAGGATGCTGGCACAAGACAACACAAATTACAACAAATTACAAAATGACATCGACTCTACTCACAACTCTGGCGGCCAGTGTCGTGTGCACGTCATTCCAAACAGTGTCTGAATCAACGCCTATACCACCGCAAGGCAACCGACAGAAACGCGGTGCAAAGGTTTCTGAAAACACACAACAAAGGTCTAAAACTCTATATAAAATAATGCCATGAATAATTGAGCAGGAGGAGTAGGAGGAGGAGCAGCAGTAGAAGGAGAAGGAAAATGACAAGAAGCAGTACAAGGAGGAGGAAAAGGAAGATGAACAGGAGGACAACGTGTGGGAGGATTAGGATGCGGAGTAGGAGAATAGCAGGAGGAAGAGTAGGAGGATAAGTAGGAAAAGCAGTAATAAGAGGAGGAAGAGTAGGAGGTGGAGGAAAAAGAGGAGAAGGAAGATGAATAGGGCTAAAAGAATGAGGAAGAAGAGGAGGACGAAGCTGAAGAGGAGTAGTAGTGGATGAAAGGATGGAAGAAGAAAGAGGAAGAGCAGCAGGAGGAAGAGCAGCAGGAGCAGGAGCCTGAAGGAGGAGGCAAATACGTGGTCATCAACGAGTGATACTTCAAAAGAAACTTCAAAAGGTCAGCTTAAGTCCAAGCAGATTGTTTCCTTGAGATATGGAGACTACTTGAGTTAGGTTACGAGAGACATGAGAGCCAAACTGCTCTTACCAAAAATACTGGGATCACGGTGCTTCTGACTGCTGCCATACATGTGGACATACGCCTCACTGTGACACGTCTGCAGTTCCTCACGCATCGCACGACGAGACTTCACCAACTGACAACACAGAAACAACAGCAGCAGCAACATCAGCATCAATCAATATGGCTCAGATCAAAGTTAGGTCAAAGATCACAGACAGGTCAAAATGGAAGGTAAACAAAGTTGTTTTGTCATTTCCTTAACTTACACTATCTTATCTTACTTTACCATACCCTCTCTATCCTTATCTTACTTAACTTGACCTTACCCTCTCTATCCTTACCTTACTTTACTTAACCTTACCTTACCTAACCTTATCTCACCTTACCTTATACAACTTTAGTTTGCGATACCAATAACTCTAGCCTTGATCAAATGATGGCCACCTACTTGGCATCTGTCAACGAGACTGGTCTCTTCGAACCGAGACCAGATGCTCAAGATTCTGTCGGGATTTTCGGGATGGATGGCATTGTTCTGACAGATGCAGACATGCTTCACCATTGACGGATCATAGATCAGACCTACGACAGACACACAAACACTAATTGTAAGAGAACATTTGCATAACAACTACTTGGTACTGTAAAATATCAAACAAAAACGTGTTTGACATTTATCCGACCGAGAGGTTGACAAAAAACACACAAGCCACTCCACTTTACTAATTATAACTGATTTTCCATGTACACAGCACTTCTCAGACACTTTTTTGGCACGCATGTTCTGCTTGGTGGAGCACCTGGTCTGTAATCCAATTATATGCAGGTTCAAACCTGCAATCAGATTACTTGTAATGACCCAAGACAAGTTGTTCACACACACTTGTATCATCACTCATATTCCTATTCTTGACTTTGCAGGCATGACAGGTGTGATAAACAAATAAATAAGTAAGAGGAGCTACATAAGCATTCTGTTACGGTTACAACCACAAAGAAGTAATTACCCGTCAGAGGTCGTCTTCTACTTGTAGCGTCTAGCGACACCTGACGAGAGGTCAGGTTGATCGGACATGAGTGGCCGCGTTCAAGGTTCGGCTTTTCAGCCGCCATGGACGTTGGTGGTGGGGCGAACGACGAAGATAGCTTGTCACCGGAAATCGTTCGTGCCCTTTTCTTGTCGAGGAATGCTTTGCGAGTCTTGACAAGACGGTTGCCATCCATGAAATGAGACGGACCATCCTGGATGCCACCAACCGCGTCATCAATGACTATGACATCCACTTCCTCATCATCCTCTACCGCATTCAGTTCAGTTGGATGGAGGAAGTCCTTTAGCAACACAAGCAGCACACTACATTAAGCACCATCTCATGTGATAACTTATGTAATATTTTATTTCTTTGCTGGGGCAGGCCGGGGGGACAACATGATGCTCCAGTAGAAAAAGTAGGTTATGGCAGTCATGGGATGGTGCATCCGTGAAAGCAGGATAGGCTAGCTTGAAAAGTTCAGTTTTCAGTCTTGAGTGAAAGCTGCAGGTGAGAGGGCAGGTAGAGGAGTGCTCGTATTGTCAGGCCAGCAAGGGGATGAGTAAATTTTGGGAGTTTTTTCGGGAGTTCATTCCAAAGAGCTAGCACTGCGTAGATTAAGGAGTGGTTGCAGAGTTTGAGAATGAACTTTCGAAAGGAGGCAAAGACAGAGAAAGGTATGAGGAAGAACAAGTAGATCTGGGATTCATCCATAAGCTATGGAAGTAATCAATAATATGCAGTCAAGTAATGTAAACCAGCATTTATATAGCACCACCTGAGGGCAACTCCTCAGCAGCAATGACTGACCTGTCCTTGTCCGCTTTCCACAGACTCGTCAACATTCTCCATCACTTTTTTGCTGCCTGACATGTGTAACACCTTCTGAAAATAAAACAGACAAATAAATTCAGTACTACGTGTTATCATCATGGGCAGCATATGGCAGACTGCTAATGTATCTGCCTTTCAACTCCGTGTCTGGGGTTCAATACAGATGCATGTCAGACTCACTGCTTATGGAACTTTGCAACTCATAAGGCAAGATTGCCTAGTTGTTACTGTCTTGTTTGTGCTTCAGCCGAAATATCATTCAATCCTTGGAAAATATGGATGCCTCTGAGAACTTCCACGAAGTTCGGCGAACGTTCCTTCACTGTCGCCGGACCCACTGCGTGGAACAGTCTTCCTGAGAATGTGACGAATGCCCCATCCCTGGACACATTCAAGTCACGACTCAAGACACATCTTTTTAGGATATCTTATGACTGCAGTTGATTTTTGAACCCTTGTACAGCACCCTTTTCTTCGGCCTCGGCTGTGCTACGGCGCTAAATAAATTGTCTTATTATTATTTATTATTATTATTAACTGATATTTATAGAGGCAAGTCATAAATGCATGCATGCATGTATGTAAGTGAGTATGTATGTATATATGTATCTGCATGTATGGATGTATGTATGTGCATGTATACATGTATGTATCCGTATGTATGTATCTGTGTATCTGTACGTACATATGTATGTATGCATTAAGAACCTCTGAAAGGCACTGAAACGTGGCTATCGGAGTTCTAAACAGGTGTGAAGAAAGATAAGATGAGAGAATGATTTTACAGCCATATGTGGTGGTAGCATTTGAACCTTCAGAGGAAGCTTGTTCTAGAAGGGCAGCCTCACCTACCAGAAAGCACAGTGTGCCTGAGTAGTAGCACGGGACTTTCATATCCCCATGGGCTGCAGAACACAGTGTTCGGCAATCTGAGCGATTACCTTACCTTACATTACATTATGTATAGAAGCAGATGATGTCAGAGGGTCCTGTTCCTGACCTGTTTCTGGTGAAGCCGGTTATCTTCCCGCAGTTGTTCCTGTTGTTTCTGCATCAGCAACTGATGCTGCTGCAACAGCAGCTGAACCGGAAGAGGAATTGGCTCTGACCGAGTTCGGGGCAGCGAGGACCTGCATCCAACAACCAGTGTTAGAAGAAAATCTTTTTTTCACAGCATTTCAAACTAAAGGCCCACAGCATCATAAAATAGGCAGTGTCCAATCACCCTAAGTGGGGGGGGGGGTGTAGTGGAGGTGCTCATCTACTTGCCTTAGCTCCTTAAGCCAGCAATGAATGAACCCCAATGTATGTATGTATGTTCTACATATTTACAAAACATTTTTAACCCTTCTCAACACCACAGAAACATTATTATCTAAGAAAGGGGCCTGGGCATGAGGCCAATGAATTGCAGGACTTGCCATTTACTCCCAGGTCAGATACCCAAATGTTATGTACCAATTTTAGGTACTAATTTTATTTAGCATATTTTACATAGCAAAACCTAAAGCTTCGTGACACAGGCACCTGTGTGCAAAGAACTTGCTCAGTGTCATTAAATGCACACCGTTCAGCATGACTGAACCCATAATCGTTGGATTACAGGCCAAAACATCAGACCAAGCATTTCAGACATTCACAATGAGGTCAAAGTATCTTTCAAACCCAGGAGCAGGAAAAAGAAAGTGTGTGTGTAATCATGACATTGCATGTAGGCACCTACACGAAAGAAGCTGAACCGAAAGTTCAAGTCGAAAAAATGTTTTTGACGAGAGAATTCTACAACGTCATGCGCCAACTTTGTTCATCTTTGTTGAAAGTTCTCAGTACGTTAATAAACAGCATGTCCTACTTGAAGCAACCATCGATTTAATGCCTTGGGCTTTATGATAACGGCACTATAAAAGTCATTCCTTGAGAATAAAAGGTGTGTGTCAACGTAAATTACTGATTACCTGATTACCTCACCTCAAGTTACCTGGCCTTTCTTCTGCTATAGTCAGTTACCTAGAAATCAGTTACCTAGAAAACATGTCCTGTCATTGGACAGTTGTGGTCTTGTTTGTGCCTTAGCCTAAAGATCCTTCAACCTCAGGTCCACCTAGGTTAATCTAATGACTTCTACAATGCCATTACCATAATGCCCACGGCATCAATGATGATCACAAGTTAAACTATAGTGAAAAAATTAAAATCCGTTGAAGAAGTCCAGTCAAAATCTGATGAGTGAGGGAACCAGAAGTCAGACTACAGTGGTTAAGAGAGTTGAAGAACAACAGCCTTAAGTTGAAGACCTGACAGAATGCACATGACTGGGCAGTGAATTCCAAAACCTTCGACCAGCCACCAAGAATGCCTAACAGCCCATCGCTGTCCTCACACGAGGCACAACAAGACCATGTTTATGAGGAGTTGTTACAGAGGTAAAGAGGTTTGTTACTCTGATGTTTACATTTCAACCCAATCACACATCTTGCATGACCTCTGCCAACCTACCTGGCCAGCAACAGTGCCTGAACGTAAGATGCAGTCAAGTTGGCTGTGTCCAGGTGAGAGGGAAACATGGGTCCTCCGGCAGACCCCATGGTCCCCGGTCCGTGGCTATCACTCGGGTCTTCGTCAAAAGCCTTGCCTGGCATCTCCTGGCCTTCTGGGACGCTGTCGCCATCTGCTGCCTCAGACGAAGTCCGGTGGTAGACACCTCCAACCAGTGGTAGACTGCCGTAATGACTCGACAAGGCAGCTGCCATTTCCAGCTCTGCTTCGGAGCCACGCAGGGCAGTCATGCTCTGAACAACCATTCATCTTGTTTAAGAAATAAATGGTTGGATGAATGAATGAATGAACGAATGAAGAAACAAAGGCAGCAAGGAGGATGGACAGAAGGATGGAAAGAAGGAAGGAATGAAGGAAGACAGGAAGAAAGGAAAGAATGAAGGGTGGACGGAAAGAGGAAGTAATGAAGGAAGAAAGAACATTTGGATGGACAGAAAGGAGAAAAGAATGATGGAAGAAAGGAATGGAGGAAAGAATAGGTGGAACAGCCGAAGGAATGAAGGAATGATGGAAGGAACTTGATGATGCAAGAAAGGAAGGAAGAAATGAAGGAGGAATTGAAGAAACTAGTGTCTGCTGTATCCAGACACTACTTAATAGAAGAGTGCATGTATTCAACAAGTAAACAAAATGTGCTGAAGTCTTACAATAGCTGATGGTTTGTAGGCAAAAGGATTTCTCTGTGGCTGGCCGACTGTTATGTCTGGTCGGTTCTGGCTGCCTGCAGATACCTGCAAATCAAGTCCACCAAATCCCCTCGGCTCCTGACAAAAATATCACAAGTAACCGACGTTGAAACTAATTGCTACTTTTTTGTAGCTTTTGCCATAACTAATTATTTTTGAAAAACAGTAATGCACAGCAGTAACGGAATACTTTTTTTATGGTGCTATAAGTACAACTGAAAGTGATTATTGTATTGTATCTGATAACTTATATATTGTGCTTCTTACAGAACAAACTACTCAGAGGCGCTTCCAGCGTGAGAGCCCCTGGGAAATAAGAACGTCTTTAAACAACGAGCTGACTGAGCTCTATCACCAACAGTGACCCTTGCACGAAACGATAGCAGAAGTTCATTCCATAGAGAAGGGCCAACAACAGCAAAAGCCCTCTGCTGAGCAAACAAGGACTTAACACAAGGAACAAACAGAAATATATATATATATACATCTTTGATACGCAATTTTTGGTGAACGTGCATTTCCATAGACTGAACATTTCCGTTTTTGTTTATGTCTCTTTCATTTCAATTGTTGATTTCATGATGGAAGAAACTGAACTGAAAGTTCAAGTTGAAAAAATGCATTCGATACTTGGCACATAAAAGATCTCTTCAAATTCATGGGCCAAACTGACAGAAATGTTTTGGTAAAATGCAAACTTTGTTCACGTTTGTCGAAAGTTCTCAGTACGGCAATCAACAGCAAGTACATTTTGAAAAAGCATTTTGTGGTGTGTACACTGCATAATTGCTAGCTTGATTTAAGTTTTTAAACATGTTTATGTTGTCCATGCTAGACAGAAATAAATTTAGAGGAAGCATAAAATCTAGTTTTTCATTATATTTTGCATTAACTTTATTGATCTAATGCTGCAAGTAATGCTGTGTTATTTAGCATTATTTCAATTGATTTATTTGTCAGGTGGTGTTCTGCATTAGGTTTTGTGAAGAAATTTTTCTTAAGTTCAGTTCGCTGAACAACGTTAGCGCACCAGTTGAACAACTCTTAGTGTGTGTGGCATACATCCTCACTCACACCTAGATGCAATCGACTTGGCAACAAACATTTTAAGATGCTTCTTCTGTTGCAAGCCAATAAAGACCTAGTTATCTAGTGTGGCATATGTTTCATGTTAAGTATTGTACATGTTAAACGTATGTCATATTATTGCCATTAATCTGCCTATTACTTTATGCTAAACCACCTAGGCAGCCAAGTCTAATGTTAGCATTCCCATATGTAGCAACTAGAAATATAACTGATTACTTTTAAAAAGTAACTGTAATCAGTAAGTAGTCAGTCTTTTTCTAAAACAGCTCTTTATGGTAACTGGTTACTATTTCCTGCTAAGTAACTAATTACTGTAACTAATTACTTTAAAAAGCACTGCAATACTTCCAAAGTACTTCCAATACTGCAAGCGACTCAAATGACCTGCACATCACTCAACTTTACACATAACAAACACCTCAAAACAGCAAACAAGTCTATGCAATTAACAGTAATGTCTGCTAATAGCAGACACTAGTGTGTGTAGCACTCTTGCAGACACAAAAACTGTCTGGCCTAGAAGCAAACTCAGTGTTGCATGCTACCTGGCAGTTTTGTTTAATTACTTCAAAAGGCCACAATACCATCTGGCCACTGTGCTTTAGTACCAGTCAACTGATGTCCAAGAGCAATCTGGCTACAGTGTCTGCTGTTTCCAGACGTTATTCTTTAGGCGTATTCTAACCTAATGACTTCCACAAGACCAGTAACTAAACCCGGTCGACTTCAAAGACCACTACGACAAATCACAGACAGATAGACAGCCAGGCAGAGCATAAGAGGGTTTAATGAGCTACTGGTATTACATGGTTTGATTTTCTCTTACTAACATTTGAAAGTTCCTTGCCAAATGGAAAACAGACAGCCACGCAAGCGGTCACCTAGCTTCATCCTTCATCTCTTTTCCACTCACTTCATGTCCTTCTCCACGACCTCCCCTCTGATTCGTTCAAACTCAAAAATTTTCACTCTTCCTCCTTCGTAGTTGTCGTTATAAATTTAATCAGAAATTTGTATGGCGCTGCTTCGAGAGAAACTAATCAGCGGCGCTCTCTACGCTGCCTACACGTCGTTAAATGTCATTAAAAACACTCATCACAAGCCAACGATGTTCAGATAACTAGAAGTCACCAGAGGCCACTGCCTCCTCCTCTCTCATCCTTCGCTTCCTTCTCCTGCTCCTTCCTTCGCCTCCTCTGCAGCCTCCCCTCCCTCCGTCCAAGCCTCCCATCCCTCCGTCCAAGCCTCCCATCCCTCCGTCCATACCTCCCTTCCTGTGTGGGATGCGTGCCTTTGTCATCCGCAACGGCCATTACTTTGAGCGCAGGCGACGTGGTCATCCGACGACTTACGAAAAAAAAAACGACGAAGATTATTTTTAGCAGTACCCCAACAACAGGAGCTACCAACATCCCATGTACCGCGACGAGCACAGCGGCTGCGCACAACCGCTAAACACAGCGTGGCCAAGTACAGCAGATGCGCATAATGGCTGAGCAGAGCCTTGGAGCACAGGGCAGATGGACAGATCGGCTTATCACAGAGCGGCTGAGCACAGAAGCCAAGCACAAAGCGGCCGAGCTGACGGAAGGCGCGTATTCTGTCAACGGAGATTAATCCGCCGGATTGCCATCCGGTCGCTGCCCTGCCTGCCGCGCGCCCGTCGTAACCAGACCGCTGCTATTTAATATCGCGACTAAAAATAGTTGCGCCAGAAATAGCCGCCGTAGCACGCCAAATGCAGAAATCAATAGAGCAAAAAGGTTCGCTACGGAAAAGCAGAACAGCTGCCGTCAACTGACGATAGCTTCTGCCACTCCTTGTTCTGAAATTCGTCCCACTTCTGCTGGCTACCGTGCTCTTGGGTTTTTCTGGCTAGCATCGGTCTTTTCTGGCTTGTATGGGTCTTTTCTGGCAAGTATGGGTCTTTTCTGGCAAGTATTGGTCTATTTTGGCTAATGTGGGGCAATTCTGACGAGCCTTTCTGGGTCAAATGGGTCTTTCCTGGCTAGCACGAGTATTTTCTGGCTAGTATGGGTCTTTTCTATGTGGTATGGGTCTTTTCTGGGTGTATGGTTTTTTCTGGCCAATAACGATCTTTTTAATTCTTTTCTGGTCAGGCAACACATCCCTCTGCCATGCTTTAAGCCAAACAACTTCATAAGCTGCTTTTTTGTGGATTGCCCATTAATGGAACTTCAGTTTTGATGGGTTAAGGAGAATTTATTAGCCGCCATACAAGACTGTACCACCCTCGTAGGCAGTGGACAACAGCTGCACAGTCAAATGACAATGCAAACTGTCACAACAAATGTAAATTTGAGTATCATCAGCATAGAAATTATATCCTAGTCAATGATTGATTGTCCAGTAATTTAACTAATGGTGTGAGTATAGTGTAAACAAAAGAGGACCAATCACAGAACCCTCTTGAACACCACATCAACGAAGCACTAGACGAATAAGTACCATTTATATTTACTGATTGAATGCGTGGACTGAGATAAGTAGCAGACCAATTTACGGCAGCACCAGAAACCCCAAACTAGTGCTGGTGATGAAGCAAAAAGAACAGAATGGTCCACCGAGTCAAAAGCAGCAGACAAATCAAGAAGAACAAGAGCTGTCACAAGCGTAGCTTCATCATGGTCAGCCCTTCATTCTGAAACCGGCTGCCATAGAAGCTGTGATAGGCCCTTGTCCTGCCTCTATTTTGCCAACGGCTGAAGACCATTCTGTTGATTATGGTCCTGTGTTGTCATTTTCTTGAAGAGATTCTATATAAATGTGCACTTACACACGCAACACTACAAGTGCATTTAGAAATGAAGAAGAGTGAGATACCTCTTCCAGAATTCCCATATCCACCGAAGAATCCTGGGAGCTGATGACAGTTGGAGGAGAGTTAGGAGATGAGTCTTGATCAACTAAAAGCAGCCAAATTTGAATAAAAACAGTCAGCGATAAGATTGCTGTAAGCAGCTTAATATCTGTAAGAACACCTCTCAGTTTTTTTACTCCTAACTTTTTTTTTTGATACAAGAAATCCAAAAACACAACTGTAAATAAATAATGACCAAGATTTTGGTCATTTTACCAGCAGATCCTGTGAAATTCAACACAGTGTAGGTTTCATAACTTCATTTTTGAATTCTCTTTGGCCCTTCAGTTTTTCTAACTTAATAGATGCGAGTTTCACTTAAACGAAAGGATCGTGAAGCAACAGTCAGTGCCACTGCCGCTCGCTGGTAAGACTTAAGAGGTTATGAACTCTGGAGGATGAAGCGTTGTTAGGACCTGGTAATCTAATCAGAAGACTTTGACACCATTATTGCTACCATACAGCACAAATTCACCTTGTCGCCCCAATGTTCACCTGCATCACAATCACAATCACGACCATCTTTGTCGTCGTCGTCATCATCATCATCATCATTACTGTAGTCATCATCATTTTCATACACCTCCCGCCATGCCACTGGGTGTTCATCGGTCTTACCTGTTGACGTAATTCGTTTGCGATACATTTCTCGGCGTCGCATCAGCTGGCTGTTTCGCTGCATCACCTTCTGCCGAAGCGAGACTTTGGAAGGACGCATCTTCAGACTCGGCTCTGACACTGAACAACAAACAGCCAACAGATCACACCGATTGTTGTGTAATGTAACATGTATGTATGCATGTAATGATATACATGTATTTATCAAGACACTTAACACAGGGTCTTTTAAGTTTCTCAGAAAAGCACTGCAATGTGACAAGCTTACGTTAGATAATTTTGTAATTAGTTAATTTCAATCATCAATGCTCTCCATTCCTCAACCACGGATAAGACTGAAATGTCTGCTTGTCTTGTTTGTGCTTCTGCCAAAAGGGCCAGACTTCTAACAACTGCTTTCGAAAGAGGCATGTAATAACCTTTCACTGCCATCTGAAGAATTTAATGGGAGCGAGGGGCGTCACCTGTTTTACCTCAGAGGACTGCTCTTGAAAGAGGTGCAAAACAAATGAAATATTACCTTACATACGTTTAAGACAACTGTCAACAGAGATCTGTAATTAATAAGCAAATGATTACCTTACCCAAGAAGAAGAGGAAGAAGGTGTGTGGGATAGTCCAGTGGTTGGACAGTCAACCAAGAAGTTCGGGTTCAAACTCTCACCATGGCAGAAAGATTTTATGAATTCTGCTCCACCTGCACCCCAAGTGAAATTATAAAATGAGTACACTGACTGCAAAAACCCCATCAGGAAGTTCAGGCAGCAAGGGAAAGGACTGGCCACCTGTCCTCACACATCAAGGCTAAGAAAACTGAGGTCATTAGCACTTCATACCCATGGCTGCCTCTTCTACAACCACGCCTTATGTTGCAAAGCATCTAACATGGGTGAGTGGAGTTACCTGTTTTCCTAAGTGGATATTCTTCGTCATATTTGCAGAGCGTATGGAGTGGTGGAGACCATTTTGTTGTCGTTGGAGGCGACTGCTGCTCCAGGGAGCTGTGCTGGGTAGACCTGTAAATGTAAATCTCTGTAATTTCACAGCACCACACAAAAGCTAAATCAGGGAGACCAGCTTAATCACCTACGATGTATCAAATCCACAAAAGCCAGGTTGTTTGGTCAGTCTCAGCGTCAGGTCTTATTCTGCTCGTCAGGCCAGGATCAGGACTGCAACTAGGTTCAACACCTGTAGGCACAACTACAATGCCCGCTAGAACAAAATGCCTTCCAAAGAGAGCTAGGTCTAGACTGCATACACATACAGCTATTGTAAGCACTTCAATATCCAGCAAATGGCGACATAAAATGTTAATGTATATTGAATTGATCGTAAACTAACACTAGCAACAAAACAAATGCATGTAAACAAATCTAGACTATTATATTGTGAGTTACTACAATGCACTGGGGTGCACGACGGTCTCATTGTTAGCATGCTAGAGTTCAACCCGAAGTTTGGGGTTCAAACACCACCATGACAGGAAGATTTTCAAGACTTATACTTCATTTGTACCCCCTAGCAAATTCTGCTATCAAATGAGTACATTGATTGTACCTACACTATCACTGAGAAGATCAGACGTCACAGCTAAGAAAACAAAGTTGCTACAATTTTATACTCATGGTCGCCTCTAGGAGTTAGTTAAAGACACCGCTCGTCTTCTCCAATACAATGCATCTGCAGAATATGTCAAAGGAAATCCACATCTTGGACAGGACTCAACCACCTGAACCTACCAGTGCTGGAACTCTGGAGGTGAGTCAGAGGGACCATGCAACTCTCTCTGGCTCTTGTTGAGCAGGCATTCACGCAGTTTCTGCTTTACAGCAGCCGACGCCACAGCACCTGCATCCACAGACAAAAACACACCTGTAAATACCTATACTATTGTAAATACCTGTAAATACTTGTACTAAGTAAACACATTTATGTGTACAGTTGAACATACCTGTAAACACATGTATAATTGTAAATACCTATACAATTTCAAATACACTAGGCCCTTCCTATAACATGCTTCATTATAACATGAATTCTGATATAATAACACAGTCAGGTACATGGATCCCAAATTTAGTTAAGCTTCAGGAAATGACTCCATTATCACACGACCTCATTATAAGGTAGTACTTGCTATGGCCCCCCAAGACAGTCATATAAATAGGTTCTGATGTACAAGTAAAAGCAGTACAGTAACTTGTAAATACCAGTACAACTGTAAATGCATAAAGAATTGTTAATACTTGTACATACCAGCACAATTGTAAACACCTGTAAATGCCTGTTAAGCCATTGTCAATGAGGACAATCTAACACCAAAAGCATTTACTGTACAGCTAAAGACAAATTTTAAACTCACCTTTTGCTGTTAATAAGATCTGTTAGACACCCATGTGTCAGAACCTTTGACAGGCACTTATAAGGTACCACAGAAAAGATCAGATACACACATACATTCGGTTGCACAGTGTGAGGTGGTGGCATGACAGGCACTTTAGTCTGGAGTCCATATACCAGAGAACTGACAATTTATTCTAATGAGCTACACAAGTTGGTAAAAATACACCTCATTTTCTTGGAAGATCTTCTTTATTTGCTTTGACAGCAGACAGTTAATGATTATGACTGTCCCATTCATGTGCTAGTGTCTCCTGTCATTAGAAATCCATTTAATAGGTGCATAAGCAAGCCAATTTCCTTTGACCAAACTACATATCTGCTGTCAGTACACACCAAACACTATACCAGAACTGGTGAACTTTTTGTTCTAATGAACTTTAACACAATGTAGGCTAGCAAAAGCAGTGCTTTTGTGAGGTATTTTAAAGGCACTATATAAAGTGTTCATATAACTAACAGGCTGACAAACTATAACTAACAAACTACTGTAGCATCACCTCAAACATTTAACTAGAAGGGATCTTCTCTAGCCCCACCACAATATCTGCTGTCAGTCTAATTCACATTGCTTAGAGAATATGTAAAAAAGGCATTGATCTTGTGTTTACTTTCTTCATCCTTTCGTTTGTGTTTCAGTTGTTCCCAGCATTCCTTTCTCTTCTCCTCTTGCAGTTTCTGCTTCTGCAGTTCGTACAGTTCCTCCTCACGTTGCTGCCTCTGTAGCATCACCATCTGCTCAGCAACACACAACAACAACAACAGAGGTAAGGAGCAGTCAGGTCAATCAGGATGCAATTTTTTTATCCCTGGCACGTTAATGTCTTAATATTCATTCAATTAAGTAAATACAGTTATCATTAGTTAGGTAAACAAAAGTATTCATGAATCTGTAAACAACGGTAAAAAGGTAAAATAAAGTTATTCATGAATTATGTAAACAAATGTACTCATCATTTAAATAAACTAAGGTACTCACCAGTTAATTAAACAAAGGTAATCACCAATTAAGTAATCAATGCTAATCCTGAATTAATAAATAAAGGGAATCATGAATTAAGCTAAAAAATGTAACCATCAGTTAAATAAACAATGGTAATCATAACCAATTTAGTAAACTAAGATAACTGTGATTCTGGCACAGCTACAACCCTGCCTGATTACATTTTTTTATTAAGTGTGTGTGTGTGTGCAAGCGTGTGCACAAGGGTGTTTGTATTTCCAAGCAGATCTTTGAATTGATTTGCCAGATGGACCAAATTTATGAAAGTGATAAATAAAAGTTCAGCTTTAGACAATGCAGAAAAAACGTTAACATACATTAACACCTTGGTGCTATAAATAGCTAAATCTTGGCCTCCACAAACCATCTGTATGCACACATATATAAACAAATATACCAGTATGCTCTTACATTCAATGTATACACAAAAATGTTTTGCATACATATATGTATACAATCTATACATATATAGTCTATACTTATATGCATTGGCAAATATATATCTATGCATATATTATGTATATGCAAGTGGATGTTAATGTGTATAGGCATATATGTATATACGTACATGCATATATATATGTACATATAAGCACTTATAAATATGTACATATATGCATACATAAGTATATTTACACATAAGTACACGTACATTGTATACGCATTGTGTATTTGTAAATGTAAAGGCAGGCGTGTGTGTACCTGGCACATAAATCCCGAGAATATTTAGGGCTGGAGCGTCTGAATGGAGGACCGTTGGCCAAAAAAAGCCAGCAGTTCGGCCCGTGATTTATTTCCCTCAGTTAGGCGTCTATTTCCGCCACCAGAGCCACAGCCAGCTATGGAACGCCTAGCTGTCATAACTCTCGCCGGACTGATAACATACGGTCATTGTTCACCGGTAATTAGTTGGATCACCTCCCAACTACACCTTTGCTACGTATCCAAGCACTCGACAGTACACGCACGTTGTTAACGACTGCCAAACGAAAGACATCCGTTCTTTTAACCTTCTTTTCTTTATACTTAAAATTCCATTTTGTCCAATTTCTACACAATACTAAACACGAATTCAAAAATTCCCTCCTTCTCCCTCCCTTCCTCCCTCGTATGTATGTATGTATGCATGCATGAATATATATATATATATATGGATGTTAATATGTGCATAGGCATATATAGGCATTTACAGTATGTACTGTATAATTTTTATATGTACATGCATTCAAATCAGCATGCATGTAAGCTGACACATATATGTATATATACATGATTCAATATCAAAAGGGTGACATTAACAATGGCAAAATATTTCACACAAGAATAAAGGCAAAAATAAAATGAGACAAAATTTTAAAAGCATACCATAGTATGGGTGAAGAATGTGAAAAAATAACTATATAAGCTATGCACAAAAAACCTAAATTCAAATGCCTTTATTTCAAAAACAGCACAAAATAAATCTTTAAATCTGTAACTCATAAAATCAGGATACTGTGCTGTTCCTCTGAAGATGCCAAGAATCGAACGCCTTTCCATAATAATAATAATTTCTGGTGATCCTCGTGAGACAATCCCTTCTTCAGCGCCTTTCAATTTGCACAAAGCATTATAATGCCATTGCTTCCAGGGGCACGTCTGCAGACCTCAGTGGAGTCGAGGACTGATGACAACAATAATAATAAATAATAATAATGATAATAATAATGATAGCAATAATAATAATAATAAGAATAAAACGATTTATAGAGCGCCTTAGTAAATAAATCGGCAAACAATTCTTTTAATTCATAAAGTGCAGTTCATATACTTCTTTTCTGTAAGGGGTTGTTGTCCAGTTACGTTCCTCACGTTCCATTTTCATTTCATTCAAATTCTGTTCAATAAATTTCAGTCCATCAATAAATTTCCAGTGCAGCACAATGTACTGTACATTTCCAATAGATCTTGTTTAGAGTTTATTATAAACCATCAAGAAATATTAAGTTTTCTTTGATTACGTTTCGCTCTTTTCACTGTTCACCTGTATTACATGGTGCTCTATTTTTGACCATACTGTTTTTGCCTGTATCATTATGCACATTTTGCACTGTTCAATTTTGCCTTTCTGATTTTACCCTCTATAACTTTGCTTGTTTTACAGGATAACTACATAAACACATGAAAATAATATGTATGTATGTATGTATGTATGTATATATGTATGCACGAATGTACAAATGCATGTATGTTAGTAGTTATGTATGTATCTGTGTAGTATAAATGCACGCACGTATCCATCTTTCGATTTTGGCCTGTTTAATTTCTTTTTGATAGGATACCTCCATAAATGCATGAATGTAACATATTTATATATGTATAAATATATAATATATTTACATATGTATAATATATGTATGAATGTACATACAGGCGCAAGTATGCTAGTAGTTACCTATGTATATATGTAGTAAGTACGCACGTATCGGTCACGTCAGTTGCAAATTATTTCTGAACTACGGTCTGCAAAGTGAGCAATAAATTTCGAAGCACGTGGTTTGTGGAAAAGCCATGTAACCGCATTGGTAGAACATTCGGCTGCGCACATTTCACCAATTATTGGCGGAAAGAAATCTAGGATAAAGTACAACGGCCCGCACGGGATAAGCTGCAACCCTACGCAGTCATTATTAACTGGGAACAGATATATATATAAATTTCTATAAATTTTTCCATGGAAATCGAGCAATAACAAGGCCACAGTTCACGAGAAAACTCGGAAGATTTTCCAATCTGATCTAATGATTGGAGTGCCTCTGAGTTTATATCTTTACGGAGCGCTATATAAATGCTCCGAATACTCGAATTTCTACACAGCCGTTATAATAATGGCCAAGGCATCAATGATCACTTCAACTGAGGCCGTAGTCAGAACCTGTAATCCGTTTGCGAAAAACCAGTCGCAATCCAATAGATAGGTATGAGTTTTTCCCCTTCAGGAACACACTTGACAGTTCACATATCCTTCACTGATCTAATCTAATCTAAGGCCGGATCCCCGGGGTGGGGAGGTCAATCCGGCCATGCCCCGAATCTGAATCATCGACAGAACTAAATTTCTGCTTAATTCTCTGCAAAGTAAAATGGGAAAAGTTACAGTTCATAAAACAGCCACATAATAAATAAGCAGTTAGCTTACCTTTTATTAAGGGTGCAAGATAATCTTTCCTCATTATTATTTTTAATTATAATTATTGATTTAATTTTATTATTATAATAATAATTATTATTAAAATCATTATCATGAAAATTTGTACCACTTGTAGTCACACAAAAATGCGAATCCGAGGCACAGTTAGTCATCCCAGTCAAGTAGTTAGGGTGCTGAACTATCAATCCCGCAGTCGGGGTCCAAAGAGATCCCTGCCAAGGCAGAGAAGTGTTTCGAGATTTCTGCTTCACCTGCTAACTCAGCTACACTCACTCGCCGTTCGTTGTCGGAGGGCATATCACGCGGCGAGAGAGCGGAATGGCCACCAGTCTTCATAGGCCGAGGCTAAGAAAACGAAGCCGCTAACACTTCATACCCCTAGGGTCAGTTCAAGGGACTGCTCTTCTTCTGCCTTACCTTAGATTACATACTCCATGTCGATGCCCACAGAGAACACCTGTAATGCACAGGAGACAGGTATGAATGCAGGTGAAACCCCACAAAGCTTCTGCAGAGCAAAGCATATTAGCACTCCAAAAATAACCCCCTAAAACTACACGTATATGCACATCCAGAGGCAGATCTAGGCAGGCAGCCAACGACCGTTCAACCCCCCCCCCCTCAACTGAACTATGCGGACTGACACGCACAACAACATTTTTAACTTCTGTTAGCTATAGAATAATAGTGATAAGAGATATAATAATTATTAATATCAACACATTCCTTTCTTACAATGATGATGATGATCATGACATCATGATGATTATGATGATGATGATGAGGACGATGAGAATGATGCTGACGACGATGATGATGATGAAGTGGTGATGATGATGAAGTGGTGTTAGCGCAAGGGGATACTTCCCATCACCAGTTCAGAAAATCCCCTCCCAATCAGTGGGTCTGTATAAATGTTCTGTTACCATTACACTGGCCAACACATAATTTGTTGCCTCAAATGTTAGAACTGTTTCTGGGTATATTTGACCTGCTGATTCCAGAAAAGGCACCAGTTTTCTCCCAGCAGGTCTAGTTTTCGAGATATAGAACATTATGCCATATACCAGTCCTTGCCTCTGCTCGCCCATAAAACATAAGGCTATAGCTATAATTATGTAGTGCTCAATTTATTATGTGATACACTAAATAAACATAATAATACAAATACTTAAAAGAAAATGGTAGTACCTGAAACTGTACTTATATGATACCAAACAGAACAAGTTTGTTATAAAAATTTCAAGTCATTCGACACCGAAGAAGCTCCTTTTGTACGATTTCCGAGTGTGGCATCTGCCGGAACAATCGCGCATAATATTCCAGCAATAGTCTGCCATCATGTGTGCATCCCATCTTCCTTGGTATCGATTTTCCATTGTTTTGATGTCTTGGTGAAATCTTTCACCTTGCTCTTCGCTAAAGTCACCAAGATTCTCTGGAAAGCGATCTAAGTGACTGTGGAGATAATGGACTTTAATGCTCATGTTGCAGCCAAGCTTGTTGAAATGAAGAAGCATATCCTCTACTAGTTGTGCATAACTGTCTGCCTTCTTGTTGCCAAGAAAATTTTTAGTTACAAGAACAAAGGAAGACCAGGCACAAGATTCGATTTCATTCATTGATGGTATGAAAAGTGGGTCATTCATAAGTTGCCTGATCTGTGGACCATCGAAGATTCCAGCCTTCAATTTTTCCATTGTAATTCCTGGTAACTTGTGTACTATGTATTCGAAGCATGAACCTTCTTTATTCAAAGCCCTGACAAATTGTTTCATCAGGCCTAGCTTTATATGTAGTGGTGGCAGTATGATCCTATCTCGTGCCACCAAAGATTCCTTGATTACATTTTGAGCTCCAACCACCATGTCTTTCCTCGAAGGCCAATCTTTTCTTGTCCAATGTTCATGCTTGGCTCTACTGTCCAAAAGACACAAAAAGCAGGGATACTTTGTGTAGCCACTTTGTTGACCAAGGAGGAAATTTACCATCTTCAAGTCTACACAAATTACCCATTGATGTTCTTTGTATTTTATCTTTTCCAGTACTAAAGAGATGGCATTGTACTCTTCTTTCATCCTGGTGGAGTGACCGATTGGAATAGAACCAAATTTGTTGCCGTTATTTAAAAGCACACATTTCAGACTACGTTTTGAACTGTCGATAAAAAGACGCCACTCATCTGGGCTGTAATCCGACAGACCAATTTTCTTCAATAAGTTGCTGATGTCATTACAGAATACTAGGTTGTTGTCTTCGGTAAAGAATGGCAGCAAATCCTTTTCTCTGTTTCTATAAATTGTAATTTTCGTTCCAGGCTGAAGTGCATTCTTTTCCTTTAGTCTGGACGCAAGCAATTCAGAGGACTCTTTGGAAAGATTTAAGTCCCTGATCAGATCACTCAACTCTTTTTGGTCAAAACGTTCACTGTGTGAAGTTGATTGGAAATCACTCTCACTGCCCCCACTTTCTTCACTTTCGTCATCTTGTCCGATATTGGACATGCAAGTCTCATCGTCTGAGAGCTGAGGTAGTTCGCGAAAAGGTGGAACTGGTACAATATCCGAATGCGGAACAGGTCTCCTGGCTGAAGGTATATCAGGGTAAGACAACTTGTGACGATTATTTCGATTGATGCCTATGATATTAACCATACAAAAGTAACAGTCGTCGAAGTGGTTTATCTGTTCCCTCCAAACCATTGGTACACCAAATTTCAGGCAGCTTCTCTTTCCAATTGTCCAGTGGCGCAATTGTTCAATACAAGTTTTGCATACTGTATGAGGAGCCCATTGCTTATCTTGATCTCCAAGTTTGACACCAAAATAACCTACATATGCTCTTTTTACAAACTCAGAAATCGGTTTCCTGTTTGCTTTTAGTGTGTATTCCCCACAAATGTAGCAGAATATGTCTGGATGGTTAATGCAGCTCCGTCTGGAAGTAGCCATAACCTTAAGGATGTTCGCATCTGAGGAATTAAATGACTAACCTAAAAAATAGTAAGAACATGTAGTTATTTAATGCTCACATTCACAGATTGTTCTTGCGACCAACTCTTAATATGCCCTAAGACGACTGCGGCTGCTCTAGCTTTCAGGAGGCGGTTTATATAGGCTATAAATGCTGACTTCAGCATAACCTATTTACATAGTTCGAAACCATGAAACGCTGTATAAGCACAAATAAATTCTAAATGAGGCCATGAATTTAGTGCTGAGTAAGCTGTAGGCTACGGAATAGTTATTTCGTTGAATCAGCAATATCTCAGCATGCGGCAAGATATGCTGATTTTACATTATAAGGATGTAGGCATTATATGAATCAGCAAGAATTATAATTAGCCATAAATAAAGCTTATTATGACATTTTAGTTTTGCCAAAGACATCGTTTAAAGAGTGGACTGGGTTTTCTTTACAAAATCGACGATATCTCAGAAACTAGACCTGATGCACTCAATCCAATGACATTTTCTGAATCAGCGCCCAAAATTACCCCAAGAACAGGTCTAAAACCGAAGGCAACAAGAAAAAAAATTTTTTCTGTTGGCCAGTGTTATCATTGGGATTTATTTTCCCCAGGTCTCCCCATGGCTTTACAACCACAAATCGGACCCTGCTTCACCACTCCCCTCAACTTCAAATCCTGACTCCGCCCCTAATACATCAGTACCTCACGGTGCATCTGATATGCAGAAATTAGAGAGGTGTGTTTATATCATTAGGGTCTGTAGTTATTTATATATACTGTACATACATGTAGTTCTAATTATAAACATATATATATATATTATATATACATAATACGCAGAAGAAAAGCAGTCCTTTCAGCTAGCCATAAGACAGCCATGGGTATGAAGTGTTAGCTACTTCACTTTCTTGGCCTCTGCATATGAGGCGGATATGGGGTGGGTGGCCAGTACTCTTCTGCACCGCCTGAGTTTCCCACTGACACTGTTCAATCGATGTACTCGTTATAGCGAGGCGCAAGTGGAGCCGAAATCTGGAAACAAATGTCTGCCCTGGCAGGATTTGAATCCCGACCTCTCGATTGATAGCCCAGCACGCTACGCGCAATACACAGTTAAGGTTATGCATACAAAACTTTATTCTACACATATATATATATATATATGTATAGTTATATATATAGTAATATATAGTTATAGACTTCAAGTTATATATAGACATCCTATATATAAATCTATCACGTGTGTGTTTGTGTGCAGTTAATATGTATATATATATATATATAGGTAGTTATATTCTATATACTTTACACTTATATAATAAAGGTATATATACACACAAATATAGCTATGATGTATAAATATACTCTTTTATGTATATATATATTTATTTATTTATATAGTTGTATCATGTTTATACTGCTAATATAATTATAGTAAAACTATATAGTTATTATTATACATAAAGCTGGTGATATTACATATATTATGTAATAACATATATTTTGTATAAATACGTTACTGCGGTTATTTTTAGCTGCGTATGGTGAGCTCGTAAAAATTCCGCTGATAAGACAGTGACGTTTGCGATAGCGACTGGTTATAAAATGTCAGCAACTTCGTTCTCTATAGCCATCGGTGGTGGGGAGGGAGGGACTGATAGGGCGTAGGGGGGGGGGGGGGGGGCGTTCCATCCCTCCCAGTATAATCTTCTTCGTGTACAGATGAGTTCATTGACAGCATGACGGAACAGACCACCCTCGACGACTGGGAATTTCCCAAAGCTGCGAATCTGAGGCGCTTTTGATCCGTTTCTCATAAGTACCTACACATTTATATGCTTATCTTGTTATAATTTATACAAATAATAATAATAATAATTATTATTATATATGATTATATACATATATATAATTATATATTATTATTATTATTATTTGTATAAATTATAACAACGTAAGCATATAAATGTGTAGGTATTTTTATTTTTATTTTATTATTTATTTTTATTAATTATTATTATTATTATTATTATTATTAATTTGTAACTTCTGTAGTGCTGGTGTATAATGCACAAGGCATCAACCGATGGTGCACCAAAACCAAACCGCAGTCATGTCGTTATCCAGAAGATCAGTCCACAGAGACAGAAAGAGCCTCTGATGGATAAACAGTTTGAAAAAAGGTAAGTGTTGAGCTGAGAACGAAATGAGACACACAACGGATTAAAATGAACAGCTACATGGAGAGAGTTCTAAACAGGTACAGGAATCGCAAAAGCTCGTTCACCAAGTTCTTGGTTTAGGCGTAACCAGAGTGAGGCAATCAGATGACCTGGTGGAATCGTTATAAGACTGAGGAATAATGAGTAATTTTCAATAAATGCAAATTTCATTCTTTGCTGAACAGGAAGCCAATGCAAAGATTTAATTACAGGGGTTATACATGCGCATATCCTGATGTATTATTAGTCACGACTCTAGCTAAAGAGTTCTGAACTGTCCAGGGTATCTGCAAATTTGACTTTGTGATACAAATAAGAAGCAAATTACAGTAATCCAGGTGACTCCAGACAAACGCACAGACAGCGAGGGACATCTTAGAGTTAAAAACAACACTCAAGTTATGAGCAGAATCAGCTAACTCAACAAGCAAGTTGCCTAGTTTTAAAGATTTAAGCCATTCAAACGTCTTGAGCTGTTGTGGAGTGCCAACAGCAGATGTTCAGTTTTTGACAGTTAAGGAGGAATTTATTAGCCGCCATCCAATAGTGCACCAACTTAAAGGCAGTGGACAACAACCGCACTGATGAATAAAACTAAATATAAATTTGAGAATCTTCTGCAAAGAAATGATATCCAGTGAATAATTGCAAAGTAGCGTACCTGAAGGGCACAGTAAAGTTAAAGACAACACCCTAGTGGTGTGGTGTATACTGCCACAAGAAAGGGCCAAACACTGAACCCCTGTTGGACACCAAATGTTAGCAAAGCATTAAACAACTGACTGCCATTCAACTACACTGATTAAGTTCCTGGAACTGAGATACTTAGCAAATCAATTCCAAAACCAGAAACCCTAAGCCATTGTTGGAGGCAGTGCAAAAGAATACAAAATATATATTTATTAAACATTCCTATATATATAACTTACATATACATAATTTATTTTTATATATTATATATCTACAATCGTTATGCAGTAACATATTTTTTAATTCTTTCTTTTATTATTTATATACATGTTTTATATCCATCTATCTATATTTTTAAGGTGCTGAAGCATGGCTGCCTGACAGATGCGAAAAGGTGCATCACCTGTTCTTATTCACGCACGCATCTTACCTCCCTTGATGCGCATGATGATCTTATTTAATGCATTGTATTGGCGAATTTGTACACTGTCTATTAAAGATTCCCGTATAAAATAGGAGGGTGGTACAGGTAGAGGCCAGAACCTGCCCTTACTGTCTTATCTACTCACTGTTGAGTTCAGAAGGGGGCGCTAATGGAACAGACATTGGGAAGTAATTATCTTCTTGGAAGGGCATCATCTGGTCCTAGTATACCGGTAATCATAATTTTGCTGATACTGATTACAATGAACATAAGAATTGTTTTTCATTTAAAAAATCAATGAAATTACTATTATTATTGGAAGCAAGGAAGGAAGGAAGGAAGGAAGGAAGCACGGAAGGAAGCAACAACAACATCATCAACAACAACAACAATCATCTTATTATCATCAGCCTGGTGATTCATAATGCACATAAACGTTGTGCATGGAAGCCAGTGCATAAAATGACAAACCTTGATGTACTCCTCCATCTTCATCTGCTGTTCGTGTTCAAGCAGCCTTCGCTGTTCCTCAAACTGCCGACTCAGCAGTTCCTTCTGGATGTGGTAGTGCTTCTCAAGAGTATACAGCTGAGCCTGAAGCGACGGATCTCTCGTTACCAGTGGCAATCGCGAGGAGGCCAGCACTGAACCAGCAATGCCAGACAACCCTGTTGAAAAAATGACAATAATGAGGGGCGCCTCTTAGAGGTGCCTAAAATGCGCTATACTAATTTCCCAAGGTTTCACTTGAGTCTCTTCAACATTGGATCCGTTGCCATATTATATGTACACAGGTGAAAAGAACAAGCATTCATCATCAGCAGGACCAAGGCATAGCAACCGTGAGAGACAAGGAAGCCATGGCAATGTATCTCAAGTATGAGGGGTTTATGCACTGGGTGTGCGATAGTCTAGTGATTAGTCAACCGTCTAAACCCCCCCAGGAGAGATAAAACAATTTTAAAATTTCCGTTCCCTAGCACTCCCTGGCAAACCTGCCCAAATAATGAGCGCACTGACTGTACACTGTCCACTCAAATGATCGGGTGGCGAGTGAGAAGACTGGCTATCCGTCCTCAAGCCTAAGCTGAGAAAAAGAAGTGGCTAACACGAAATACTCCGATCTGAACCCGTTTCTTGTCACAAACATCAAAATGCCAGCATAGCCTTCACTGGAAATTTCATTTTAAAATCATATGAGCTGGTCTCCTGCACAATACCAAACATTATTAGTATTACTTTCTAGCCCTGAGGTACATATGATCCCTCAGGATTTCAAATATTATTTTATCTGACATAATAGGAATGATCCCTTGGTAACCATAAACTTGGAATATGAACAGACACATTTTTACAGCTAGTTAAAATGCACTGTGTTAAGTGTCTAGACGCAGACATATATTATTATTGTTGTTGCTGTTATTAATATTGTTATTATTGTTGTTGTTACTACTACTATTAATATTATTATTCATTAATCAGATCTCTATCTTGCTAATTTATGAATTCACCTCAGAAGCACATAAGTGTAAAGCCTCAGGCTCTGAACTCATATTTGGTCTTCTTGGGGAAAATAACTGAACCCCATTCTGGCCAAATACATCAACATGTCAGAACCGATCTTCACTGTATAAAAAAGGGCAGGCAGAATCCAGGCAGAAAACCTGCTTCTAGGAACTGACCGGATGTAAAACTGACACGGAAACAAAAGGAGGAAGCGAATGGCATACCCGGATGAGAAGCAGCTGATGTCTCAAGCTGCAAATCGATGTCGGAGATGATCTCGTTGCTCGGAGAGGCCAGTGGATCTGAAAAGCACACAATCCAATTAGAAATAAGAACGTCGTTAGAGCAGCCAGAACAAGGCATGTCTCTTGTTTTCTTATCTACTTTTCTATCTCGACTCCAACAATGTGTGTGTGTGTGTGTGCGCGTGCTTGTGCATGTTTAGCATGTTTATATGCATATCTGTTATGTATTTACGTGTATGCAAGCATGTATGTATGTATGTATTTATGTGTGTGTGTATTTATGTGTGCATGCAAGCATGTATGTACCCGGTATGTATGTGTGTATTTATGTATGTGTGTATTTACATATGTGTATTCATGTATGTGTGTATGATTGCATGTATGTATGTATGCACATATGCAAGATTATGTATGTCTGTATGTATGTACATAAGTATGTACGTATCTAAGCATTCACACAGATTTTTAGAAAGCTATTAGGTGCCTTGAAAACGAAAGATGTTGTTCATTGGCCATAGGGATTACTCAAGACAAGAGCATAGGGAACTTAAATGAAGAGGAAGAAATTGAGGGAAAGAGGACAGTGACCGAGAAAAAGGTGATACAACTGAGTACAAGGAGGAGCAGAAAGAAGGCAGCAGAGGTAGCAGAGGATGAAGAGAATAAAGGCTTGTGTAGACCAAAAGGGGGAAGAGCATGAGAGTGGGATCAGTGATCCAGATGAGGAAGATAGATTTACAAAGGCAAGAAGAATGAGAAAATGAAAAGGAGGAGAAAGAGGAATGAAAAGAGAAAAGGGGAAGGGATAAGGAGAAGTGAGAGGACAGGCAGAGAAAAGAGCAATGAGGAGGATAGGAGTAGAACATAAGGAGGAGTGATCTTAAAGGTTCCAAATGAATTTTAAGGAGGAGGAGGAGGAGGAGGAGGAAAAACTGTGGAAGAGGAGAAGGACGGAAATAAGAGGATAAGGAGAAAGACAGAGGCAGCAGGGAAGAATAAAGAAACGCAGGAAGAGTAAGAGAACGGAAGAAGAGGAAGAGAATACAAGGAGGAGAGGAAGGAATGAGGAGGAAGCGGAGGGGGAAAGAATGAGGACAAGACAGAAAGTCCAGTGTAGGCAGGATGCCTGTACAGTAGATGCGGCAGAGGCCACGTGTCCTCTTGGAATTCCAACTCACCAGGATAAAAAACTTTGTACAGGGTCTCCACTATTCGTAGGGGGCTTACTGGACAACAGGAGTTGCACTTCGGTTATGCAACGGGCTGAGGCCTCTCGTACCTCAAAGCCCAAGCAGCTGCAGCAGCCCAGGAGCTACTCAAGCAATTATCAGCCGACGCACTAGCAGTTATCAGTCAAGGCGGCAGCATCCCAACAGCAGCAGCATCAGCGCAGCTTTGGCACCAACCTCCCCCCTCCCCGACCTCTTCTTCAAGGCTACTACGCTGTTTCTCTTTCTAGCTCTACGGTAGAGAGTGTTTTCACGAGCACGCCGAACTAACTGACTGCCGCAAACAATCAACTCGGGATGTGTTCCATGTTTGCTCTGAATATGCACCGAGCTGAAATTCATGTTCTCCCTATTCCTCGGTTCTGCGGAAGCTACCTGAGGTATGCTCGGTGCGTACTTGAAGTGGGCATGGCAAATGCCCTAAGCCTTTATAATCAAATGACTGCATACCTGCCTGTGATGCTACACTACAAAGTGACAGCATCAGAGAAAATTCAATCAATTATGATGATTGAGAAATTCACGTAAAACAAACTGACAGCAGCATTATCAGTGAAAGAACATTTCCAGAAATATCAGTCATTTGGTCAACCAGCAGTCCTTAATTTTAGGTTCCAGCATGAAGTGCAGTACAGACTCAACATTGATATGATCGATTTTGAAGATTTTACAAATGGAGCTGCTCTAAGTGTTCTCTAAAGAGTTCAGCTCAATGTTGTTAAGGCTAAAAACTTCCATTCCATAAAAGAGGAAAGGTTTATAAAGGGCACAAACTAAATTCAGCAAAACAGGTTCACTAAATTTGTGGCATTTACTATACAAAGAATTAATTGATTTATAAAACTTCGCTCTTATTTCATGCAAACTAACTTTGAAAGACTTGGCTGCAATCAGAAACAGCCCATATATTTAGTTTATCAACGTAACTGATTTCTGTTCCATTTATAGTAACACTCTTACACATATTACGAAACAACGAACCAATTCTTATAACTTGAGATTTAGCTACAATTAGTTCCATATCCAAACTTTCTAGTTCTGACAAACCAAATGTCAACCATGTGTTGAACATCACATAGTGATGGGATATTGAAAGAAGGTCATCCGCATAAATGAAGCACCCCACGAATACCTCCCAGTTCTACACCCATGGCTGGATTGAATTAGCTTTCAATTATGTCGTTGACATACACAGCAAACAGAACTGCAGACAGAGTACCAACTGCCTAACTCTACAGACTATGGTTATCATGTCTGATAGCATATCCCATCTTACAAAAGCTGCACTCAGGCAAAGACGTCCAGATAATTAAGCATCCATGACTCAGGTAATACCCGGTTATAAGAGTGGTTAAAATATTCATGAGTACTGTATGTCTATT
The DNA here is from genome assembly GCA_964023275.1 of Norana najaformis. Lineage (NCBI taxonomy): Eukaryota > Metazoa > Annelida > Clitellata > Crassiclitellata > Hormogastridae > Norana > Norana najaformis. The sequence continues at coordinate 36,878,763 of OZ029916.1, read as the reverse complement.
CATTAGCTTAATGAACAAGGTATAATGATTCACTTGGTCAAAAGCTTTAGACATGTCCAGTGCCCACAAGTTTATAGTAGATCCATGACTAGTAACATATCCACAACTAATCTGACTGCAAGGCGTGCATGTGAACAACCCAACTCCTTTATGAATCCAAACTGCAAGTTGATGTAAAAATATAGGTAACAAAATGCTCCAGCACACGCAGTTCAAAAACTTTAGAAAAATTTGAGCTTGATTTGATGCCTGGTAGTTATCACTTTTACTGCTATCTAATGTGGACCCTTTTTCCAAAGGTATGATTATGCCTGGGCCAAAATTAGTTAGAACTTTGTCCTTCACAAGCATGCGACTGAACAGAAGCGATAGTATCGCAACCAGACTAGGATAAGCACAAACTAGGTCCTCTGTTACTAAGGGATCCAGACCACAGGACCTTTACCTTGTTCGTTTCATTTTACCAACACACTGGTCAATTAGCTCTACAGATATCACTTTAAACTGAAAAGCTGGATTATATTGACTACACCCACTGAGAAATTCCTTTTTAAGTTTTTAAACTGGCTTTTACATTATTAAGCGAGAATTTAACTTAAAGATTAGTAGCAGAAGCCATAGCAATATCCCTTGGTTCACTAAAACCCTCTACCAGCAAGGGAAGTTTACTCCTTTAAAGTTGGTTTGCCAAGTTTTCCGGAAAGAATTACCGGTAGTATCTTTTGCCAGAAGGTGCTCAGGCAAATCACTAGAAACACAGGTATCTCCCACAGATTTCTTGTTTATAAAGGCACGCTTACATTCTGCTTTTCCACACCCTTCTGCATCAAATTCTGATGCCTGGCTGGGCCGTCCACATGCTTTCCACAGATCATGGGCAGCTATGGATTTGTTCTTCAATATCTTTCTTTTAAAGCCGAGAAGGAGTGCCGTCCGTTAGGCCACAACATCTTTCCGGTAGAAGCAAGACACGACAAGATGCCACAGTGCATAAGATGCCATCTGCTGCAAACACCCAAATGAACCCAAGACGAGATTCTGTCTGAAGCTCATAAAACTGGCCTATTATCAGCCGATAAATTCCTGCCTGACCTGTCTGTCCGTTGTTCACGTGCTTCTCCTCGACAGTGTTTATTCGGTTACAATATTACAATTGGACTTCATCCAACAGATTACAATTTTTGACTACAGTTTCACTTGAATCAGCCATTGCCTGATGCATTGTGCATTAAGTTAGTCATGCTATAAAAGTCATTAGGTTAGATTAGATTTGCAACAGCTAGTGCTAATTTACACACCGATTAGATTAGATTTGCAACAGCTGGTGCTAATTTACACCCCAGGGGCTCTCTGTAGTGCCACCTTTTTGGATCCAGGGTAATACAATACAGAACAAATGAAAGTTGATAATGCCCCCTTACAATAACAATACAGACAAATACAGAAATCATATGGGATCAGTGCTGATTTAACCATATTATTATTCTTACTCTTCATATCCTCTGGTGCTATATGCACCTAAGGGCTAAAACCAACCAATCGAAGATAATTTGTCTGTATAATAATAATAATAATAATAGTAGTAGTAGTAATAGTAATAATAATAATAAATCATCATCATCATCAGCAGTAGCAACAGCAGCAATAAATATCTGGCCTGTCTGTAATCCATCAGGAGAGAACAAATTGTTTGAAGACCACTAATGACATCAGCTATTACTATAATTACTATCATCATCGTCGTCGTCAACGTTGTCATGATTAGTATAACCAAAATTTATGGTAAACAGAAGATCACATGGCAGTCTGAGATGCAACTGCACTTAAACTTGCACTTATAACAGTGATTACAATCACAAAGAGGAAAGCACCAGTATCTTATACAGCACCTTCTACATGTATGAACCCATCAAAGAGTCGCCTTAGAAATACTGTCTGTGTGCAATCTAAGGCTGCATTTCTGATCAACTGTTTGTGGAAACAATATATCTTCTGATTTTGGAAGTGGCTGGAAATTCCCTAGTGAGGTTTTCTTGGCCACTTCTGCTTCTGGAGGATGTGGAGGGACAAGAATGAGGATAAAGAGAACAATTCTGTTGAAAAGGCAGCATAGTGCTATAATCACAAAGCAATGTTTTCAAAACAGTCTTGGCATGAATTCTGTGAATATTTTGGTTGTGCTGCCAATGTCTTACTTTGCAACTTCTGCTCTTTGCATCAGCACTTCTGAATTCAGAAGACATCTCAAATTGGACGATATATTTTCTGAAATAGGAAGATATCTCTTCTGTTATCGTAAGGCAGTTCTTCTGAATACAGGAGATAGCTCTTGGGAACACAACACCCAGGAGCACAGCCGTTGATTGAAAATGCTACCAACGGCCTCTCGGTTGAGCTAGCGTAGGCCGTTGGTGGGACTGGGGTCTATGTTTTCCGGCTTAGAGGCCGAGTCAGCCACACCAGCCAGCAAGACAGCCAGCCTGTATCTGGACTGTTTATATTTGACGTGTTCCGTACATTCATAGAACTCGGAGATGTTTTCGATCATTTACACAAAACAGACCCAAACACAACATCTGTTGCCACGGTAACACACACACACACACACACACACATACATACAAAAGCACAAGCACACACATACACACATGCACAGGCAAACACAGGACGATGCTCAATTTAATTTAGATTCTCGCACATACACAAATACATTAATATTGTTATTGTTACTGGTATTAATAATATTATTATTAATATCATCATGAAATACCAAAGATAAGTGTAATTAATCCCTCATGTAAGAAAATATTATTCAGAGATTACTAATGGCATCTGGAACAGCTGGAAGAGTTTTGAAAGGCACCCTATACATGCTCAGATGCATGCATGTATATATGATTGTACAGGTATATATGTATGTATGTAATATATGTATGTATGTATGTACTTGTGAATGTATGTATGTATATCTGCATGTTCTTGTAAGTATGTAGGTATGTATGTACACATATATTCAGGTGAATGGAAACTGCGCACATTACAAGTGCTTTAAATAAACAATAAATAATATATAGATATATATATATGCATGTGCATGTGTGTATTTGAGCAATTAGATAGCACCTTTAGGAACCTCCCAAAACAGCTGAAGAGATGAACCCTGTCTAAACAGAAGTAAACAGATGCGACTGAAAGGAACAACTGCTGAACAGAGTCAAACGAAATAGAACACATATTCAAGATGGGATCGCATAGTATTTCTGGTGTGTCTCATCTAAGACTGTATGTTATTATTATTGCTATTATTATTTTTAAATAGTAAAAACTGTCAAGAAGCATGTGAACAGTGGATAGATGGGTAAGACAGGAATGGTCGGTTGATTTAAGAGGCCAGTTTTGTGAGCTTCGAACAGAGTCACGTCTTCCTAGGACTATTCATGTTTTCAGGGAAACTACGACCGAGATAGAAGGGCAATAGCTGACTAAAAATTGCATTTCACCCAAGATCACCTCATTAAATCACTGATTTACAGCATATAGATGACTCTTTCATGGTTTGCATTCTGTACAAGCCAATGCAAACTGGCTGGATTTTTTCAGTACAATTCCTTTAGCTCAGTTTGGGCAGTCACAGCTGCGGTTGATTATTCATTTATCTTATTTGTTGCACTTATTACGCACTTAACGTCAGTAAATTCGAATCTGAGGTCCAAGACAAGTGCCCGCAAACAATTTGTCCAGGGTTGTTACATGGAGTCTGCTCAGCAGATGCAAACCCATAATCGTTGGATTACAGAGCCCCGTGTAATACCGAACAGAACTCAATACCACACCACTACATTACACAGAGTCTGCTCTGCAGCTCAAAAAGGTTCGGAGTGATGTTAGAAGTCATTGCTTCTCAGAACATCAGACACTTTGACCATGGCTGCAAAAGAATTGTCATTAATTACACAAACCAGACTCTAGAATCATCTCCTGTTGAGGTCACCTTAAGTTAGACACACACAAGCCTCCTTCTCAACCCATGTAAATCACACACCAGTGATAATGATGATGATGACTAATTATAATGATGATGAGAATGTGGGTGATGACTGATGATGATGACGCATGTCCAGCAAGGACTCAATCGCTAGACTAAACACAGCTCCTAAGCAGCCTTTTTATAGTAAGAACTAAGCATCAGACAAGATTTAGATGGATCTCATACTAATGTTGCACGTCTTATTCTTCTGCCTGTCGCCTGATATAAACAGTCCCTCAATACAATTCTTAATGCTATTCTTATCATCATCATCATCATCATCATCATCATCATCATCATCATCATTATCCTAGTATTCAGGATCGTAGGGGGTGTTTAAAAGCAAGTGCCTGACAACACAATAAAAGCACTGGTTGGAGAACCATCTCAGGTCTGTTCCAGAGAATAATAATAACAACAACAATAATAATGACAACACCAACAATAGCTGTTCAAAATGTTGTTAACAGTCTCCAATTTTTTTCTTTCCTGCAGGATTACACTTTCCTCAGGTATAGTAGTAGTAGTAGTAGTAGTGGTGGTAGAAGTAGTAGTAGTTGTTGTTGTTATTATTATTATTATTTTTGTAGCATAAGGTAAAAATGATTCTTCAGGAAAAATTATTTTATTATTAGTATAGTTGTGTAGATTCAGGTGTACTGACATTGTGCACGTTATAAGAGCCTTAAATAAAAATAAATAAATAAAATGTAGTGTAATGTAACTCGATTGTGCGCCTCTGGAATGCACTCCCCATCAGTTTAAACTCACTATTTCTCCATGGCTTTCAAACAAACTGATATCTAACTGCATGACTGCCAGGCTGCTGACTAGCCCAAGCTTCAGATCTCTGTGCATGTTACACATTTTCCTAACAGTTGTCGTCACAGGTGTAGTCGTAATAGTAGCAGTAGCAGTAATAATCATTATATCCAATGTAAGTCACCAACTTCTCCCGGTGTTTCCATAGCTACTGCAGCAATTTCCGGGCTAATTTCAACATAAATATCAAAACTCCTCAAAAACAAGTCACTACAGTATGAGAAGAGTGGCTTATATAGGCTTTAGAACAGCACAGTTCAAGAAAACTGATTTTGAAATGTGGACTTGAGAGGAGGTATGATCAATTTCGGGACAATTACTGTCTTCATCATTAAACGGACAACAAAAACAGAGCAAGTCGCCTGCCGCAAGATGGCCCACTTGACAGTCTCCTAGCGACTGATTGCTGCAAAATCGCCCCCGCGAGAGCGATCTAGCGACTGCTGGGCTTAGTCATAAACGGTGGCTCGTGCTTTGATCAAATGACGTAGGCTTCGCGAGCAAAGCCGTCGGCCAATTGGAACCGGTATAAACTAAACATTTTCGTACTCCTTAACCCTCCAGTCTCCCGCGTCGCTTGTCTGTCGTGATTCTCAAGAGCCAACAAACGCCTGCGCCTAAAATGGAAACTGGTTCTGAACATTTTACAAGCGCCTAAAATGGAAAGTGGTTCTGAACATTGGCTTTCAGAAGAACTATACCGATCACCGTTGGGTACTGTCGTATCATGCTCTCCCCTTTTTCTGACAAGAGGCACTGTGGCAAGTAATCCAATCATAAGATATGATAAGGTAAGGTAAGTATGGTAAGGCATGGTAAACCAAAGTAAAGTCGGGTACTTAAGTCGTGTAAGGTAGAGTAAGACAAAATTAGGTAAGGTAAAGTAAAAATAAAGGAAGGCAACGTAAGGAACAAAACTTTTCATTTACTACATGCGTTTCTCAACAAGATTCCTCAACAGCCCACAGACATCAGCAGTCAGGTCCAAGTTTCAAAAGGATATTTCGGCTGAAGCACAGCCACAACAGCAACAACAATCAAACACCTGGACAACCTTTCCTTACAGTTACTTAGTTTGAAAACGAACTGTTAATTCAACATGGAGCACTGGGACTGAACTCGGGGCACAGAGGTAAATGCATCAGCAACACGCTGCCACTGAAACAACAAATTGGCCGGCAGAATAAAAATAAAAGTAACACACTTGTTTACTCGCTTCCACATAAACTCTCTTGTTTACTACTACTGAATGATCCTTAGACCTTTCGACCAGGCAGAAGCGTAGTCCACAGGTCCAATTTCTGCATGGTCCAAGGTCACTCAGCTGAGGCAATGCAATGGCAGGACACCTTTAAACCTCCCACCTTATTTTCGTATTAATGTACCGACCCCAAAGGGAACGGACAGAGGACTGAGTGGGCGCCACGTGGCAGGGCATTCCACAGACGATGATCACCCAAGCACCAACGAGGCTAAGCAATGCTAAAAACTTAATTGTACCTGTCAGCGTGGTATCAAAAGCACCAGGCGGCCAGAAGGTGACAGACATATGCCTGAAATGTCGACAAGTGTGCCGCTCAGTCAACCCAGTCAGTTGTTTTTGTCAGTATTCAGTCTGTCACTCAGTAATCCGAAACATTACATCATCAGGCCAGCAGCTGACAAGATCATCCACATCAAATATAATATCTGTTATAACTCTGGCAACGAGGCTGCTCAAAGAAGGCCCTCTAAATATCTGTTAACAGCAGACACTACTGTTACTTCCGAGGTTGAAAAGCGCCAGATAAATATCCATGCATAAGAATGAAGTAGCAATGCAAAGACAGGCTTTTTTCTCCATTCGACCAATAGACATGAACAGAACCGTTAGGTCTGAACACGGTGCTATAAAAACATTCAGTTGCAATTAAAATGAGTGGGCAAACAAGTATGAGTGAGTGAGCAGTGAGCCTTGCACTGATCTCATTTTGTGTGCCCAAAGAATCGCAGGACATGCACAAAATGGATTCATGTCAAGAGTCATGAAAGTATTAAGACTCATTCACAACTTCCAGAAAAACACATCAAAAGACTTCGCTAGAATTCAGAGCAGTTACGGTAATAGCCACCGTTTCTCTGGGTCAGTAAGGTCTTTGCAAACGGCTCAGCCTTATGATGGTAAACAGGGCATAAGTATTAAATGTTTACAGCACAGGTGTCGATTCATTAAAGTTCATAAGGTTTCATTGATTTTTAATGATGCAAACGTTCTATCAGGTGGTATGGTTGCAAGTTCATTTTAGTTTTGGTCATTTGTGTTTGTATACTGCTAGCTGCTGAACTGAAGTTATGATGTATATAATTGATTGCTTCTGCAAGTACCTACCACTTCAAGCTTGGATTGTTTATTTCTGTTCTTTAGTTTCACAATGTTGTTTAATCTGAATATTGTTTATTTTTAATTTTGTTGACTTTTGGGTCATTCCAGCCAACTTAACCAGTGGTCCCCACCCCACCATATCATATTTTTATAATTTTTGGTCAATGTTGTCCACAAGCTCGAGTATAGTTACATGCCTCCCAACAAGACAGAGTGTTCAATGTAAAGAAGATGAATCAGTCCTTTATTAATTAAAACCTTCAATAATAATAGTTACAATAATACTAAACATGAAGTTAATAAGAAATCTGTTCACGATACAAAAAGCATTCCAGAGAGAAACTTCAGAGTTTGAGCACTACCAAAGACAAAAGTGACTCTGCTCCATCCACAGCCAAGCGACTCTGGTCACATGACTAGTCCATTGCCACAGTAAGCATCCGCTACCATCCGTGAACACTAGAGGGCACCAGCGGACCCACACGCCAACATCATCATCTTGTGGGGCAGCGAACATGACAGCCAATATGCAGCCAAACATGTCTCAAGAAGGCTTGCAAGTTTCTTATTCAATACACCAAGATGTTTTTCTTTAGAACATTATTTCTGAATGCTGATTAATGTCTTTTATTCTGAATGTCATTTGCATTAGAATTTTCTTTCCTTTCGAATGTTGCAGTCACAAAGACCACACATTACATATATTACAGATATAGTTCCAAGGACCATAATTATATATACATCTACAGTTGGTTAGGCCTAGACACTCTGTCAATAAAGAACAGATCCCTTTATATGAATTCCACCTCAATTGCATGTAATACAAACAATCAAATGCAAACCAGCTTCAGAATAACACGCACACCAACAAATACATGAACAATAATAAACAAAACAAGACCCCTTCAGATATATACATGCACACAACGCAAGCAAACCGTCCTGTCATAAGGTTATTTATGCGCATATTCAAGCATATATTATCCCAACAAGGTTTCTACAAGCAGGGCTCGAAGACAGCAATTGCTGATAAAAAAATCTTCACAGACCACTTTAGTACAGCTCTGCGTCGTGGGAACCAATTCTAAATAAATAGGTATCGCTAAATATATACTCTGAAAACATACTCATCAAAGAAATGTCTGCTACAAGCAGGCACTACAGTGTGGCTAGAATGTTCTTAGACAAGTGTGTTATAGAACGTACATATGTATACGTACATCAGTATGTATGTTCAATTAGTAAATGTATAGAACACGTCTTCACGACATCAACTCAGAAGTGTTCCAGTTTTCATGCATCAAAGATTTTTCTCAACCAATACTTCAAACAGTCAAATCTGCCTCTCATTCTCAGTTCCAAGATAACCCAAGATAACACTTCTGCCCTGTTCAAATCCGGATCTTAAATGTCCTTAATGATGATCAATGATGATGATGATGATGATAACGCTGTCGAACATGATGATGATGACGATCATGATAATGATGATCATGATGATCATGACCATGACCATGATGATGATGATGATGAAGATCAAGATCATGATGAACACGATGATCAAGATCATGATGATAACGATGATCATGATCGTGGTGATGAACATGATCATTATGATCATGACCATGATAATGAAAAGATTTAGAGCGCTGCAGTATGGCCGAGGCACTGTACGTGTGTAGTTATTCATTCGACTGCAAGCGTCAGCATATGAATTGTTAAAACAATTAATTGGTCGAGAATCCCATTGTTAAATAATCTTTCTGTAATGGCAGGGCTTCCAACCTGGATCACCGTCCGGCACACTAAGCAGTGGACTGTTGGTCTTCCCAATGAATGCGCAGACCGTACGGTAAACCATGATATCAAATAGGCCTCAGCATTCAGAAGTTTAGAGTTCAATTGAAAACACTGGCAGATAGAGAAGTTTTTGGGGATCAGAATATTTCGATAATCTTTTTCATCATCATACCTTTTTCTGTTCTTCCTTAGTTTTCCAGATTTTATAACTCGTTTTCATTACCTTCCCAGATTTTCATGACCCTTCTTTTAGTTTCCCATGACTTTTGGATGTCCTTTCATTAGCCGATGACCCATTATTTCAGTTTCCCTCTATCTTGGCCTTTTGCTTCCAAGTTTAGTATGCAACCCTTTCCCTAACCAACTGGAGAGAGGGCAACTCAATGTCACCCAAAAATCAAATGAAGGTCATGTCTGGAGTAACCCCGGACCCGCCCTTGATTGAAAACACACCAAGATGACTATTTAATTCTCTGGCAGTCATTTACAATCGCATGTTGACCCAGAAATGCCAGTAATGTCGATGACTTCAGATATTGTGCCCGCCTAACTGATTATCTCTCAAGCGTCCCCTCCACATAAACTGCGTAAAATGGGCGCTCAAAATAGCGGCAAATGCCAGGTAACCAGAGTGTGAAACAGCCAAGGTCCACTGCTGAACGGCAAACGAGACTCACTCTTGAACGACAAAAGCACTGAACGAAATTTTTCGTTTTAAGTTTACGCAAGGCGTTTGGGCAAAGAATAGAGGCCAGAAACCGCAGCCAAAAATTCCGTCATGGTGTCATGTGGCCACATCAATGCATGCAGTTAGTTAAGGTAAGGAGGTAAGGTATGGTGAGGTAAGGGAATGTATGGTACAGTAAGGTAAGATAAGGTAAATAAAGGTAAGACAAGGCAGATTACGGAGATAATTAGTTGACAAAACTGTGGATGTATAGATTTGTCATGTTTTGCCCACGGGTCGAAAGAACACCCATGTCTGAATCCCCTTCCCTCTGCAAATTAAACCCTGCCACTGTGTTGAACTACATCATTAGCTCAGCAAGAGCAAAGATCTTCAGAAGTAAAAACAATCGTGAAAACAACCAAAGCATCGCTTGCTTTCCTCACTCACTGCTGACATTTTCGCAAGAAATTTTCCCTCTTCTCTTGTATCTGGCTAAATTTCTATAACACTCGCATACAGGAAAACTAACACAGGCAATAATATTGCCACAGAATAAAAGTTGCCCAACAGGAATAGCAATCAACAAGGACCAGTTCAACAAGCGTTGCCATCATAGGCAGGGAAACATGAAGGGGAAAGGCAATTCTTAACTATACATGTCGGCGTTCGTTGGTTTACCATGTCATATCAAGACTCTCAAAAATTAAACGCTTAAAAGTAATCTTGTCATAGGTGGATCTGGGAGTTGGCCATCCGGCTATGCCCCCATATAATTCCGGGCAAATGCCACTGAGCTGTCTTGGTTGAGGGTTGACCACTACACCGGTGAAGTAAAGAAGGGCATGATAAAACTGGGGAACTAAGAAAGGCGACAAGAAATCTGAGAAACCTAAAAAAAGGTCATGAGAATTCATGAGACTAAAAGAAGTCATCAGAAGTCTGGACACTGAAAAAGCGCACATCTCCTAATCATTCCTCCTTCGGTTGAATGATCCACCGCCAGCCTCTGCAGTCATTCACATCTCTCTTCTTTCCATCTTGAGGCTCCATTTTCAATTACCCAACTATCTTACTAACCTCTTTTCTACTCTCCAATTCTTTCACCTCCTATGCATCTGGCCAAATGCTCCGTCTGTAAGTTCCCCTCTTTAGTCGCATCTTTTTAGATGTTATACAGCCTTTTGTGAGGTTCTTAAAAGGCGCTAAGTAAATAGCTAGATGCACCAGTGTGGCTAGAATGCTCGCAGACAACTGTCTGGTGTCAAAGCACACTCATTGACTGTTGCCATCGTCCCATCAGACACTGCTGTTTAACTACTTTACAAGGTCATATCGCAGTCAATCCAAGCTCATATTGACTGTATTTCATTACCAGACAATTGATGTCTAAAAGCAATCTGGCTACATCAATGTCTGCTGTTTTCAGATATTATTTTTAATATTGTACTTTATGACGACGTTACATTCTGGCACTGGATGAACTTGCACACAGGTGGACTCGGACGACTGAGTGAATGATTATCATCGGCTGCACCTCATGTGCGATCAGCTACTTATTATTCCGATAAAAGTCGCTATTTAGATTGATGCACTCATTCCTAGACGCTAATAAAACTGCCCTAAAACCATGTAAACACGAATGTCCTTGATCGCCCAAGGTCAGACACCAGCCTAAAGGACATCTTCTACGTTCAGCCAAGGCCAGAAACCGACCAAAACGGGTATCTCTCAAGTTCAGCCAAGAAACCAACCGGTGAAGATGGAGAGGAAAATGTTGCGGGGAAGGAGAGGGAGAAGGGAAAAAAGATGGGGAGACTGAGGCAAAAGCAGACCCACCCTCCAAGGCTATCTGACGTACTTTAATTGGTCTTTTTCATGCAACTGCTAATCCAAATTTTAACCTCAGTATCTGTTCGTATCCGACACAATCTACCTAGCTAGCACCAGTCAAATTCTGCTATCACAACCACTTGATATTTCCGTGCATAGCTGCTGGGCAAGTTACCTAAAAAAACAGACCCTTTTGTTTGTAGGTATAATCATCTCTTATCAGCAGTTTGGTATACGAGGTGGCTTAATCACCGGTCCAAGGTACGTTTTCTACAGTGGTTGGGTCCCTGCACACTTACATATTCTTTCAGAGAACATGTAAAAGCTTCTGTTGTCTACGTTGGGTAGAGCAGTAGAACAGTGGTTCTTAATTGGTTGTCAGGGGACCAGTGCCAGTCTGCAGAGCTCTGGTCTTCAGTCCGCAAGTCGGTCCTTAAAAATTACTAATTTTTCAACTTATTGGTGAAGATTAATTAATATGTATTTTAATGTAAAAAAGCGATTTAGTTAAGTTTCACGGCAAACGCCTTGAATCCCAGGAAACAGGACAAATATGGTGCTAAAGAGCAGGACAGTCATAGTACTACAGAAAAGGACAGGTATGGTACTACAGCACAGGACAATTATAGAATTACAGAATAAAACAGGTCAGACATGGTACTGGATTGGGGCAATTCGCAACAATTATTCCTTGAGAATATTATACCTTAGCTCTGCAACATAACATCATCAGCTTCAAATTCCAGCATATCTGTTTCACAAGGCTAAAGCTGACAAAGGGAAATAAATAAATAAACAGAGGTAAATAAATTAAAAAAATAAAATACCTTACCCTACAATACCTTACCTCAGCATGGGTTCGTCAAGGTCTGTGTGACACGGCCGGCCACTGACATGTAAAAACGTGTGCCTGTTTCTTATCGATGGAGCAATAAGTTCAATTATGTGTTTGAGTTCATGTCTTATCTGCCAGCTACTAACATTTATGGCCTCAATCCACCAAGTGTCAATCAATGGCCAAATTAAAGGTACTGTACAACGAACCACCAACTGACTGCTTGGGTAACTTCCATCTGCTGAAGGAGTGGCATGGGCAAAGGAACTTCTCTCTTTTGCCCAGGTGGGCTAGGAGCACCTCTGACCAGATATCTGTAAGGGTGGCTATATAAATGCTGACTGACTGACTGACTGACTGAACGAACGAATGAATGAAGTAATTAACTGACGAGTAGCCAGGCAATGAAAGCTATTGCAGGGTCACCTGAATGGATAGCTGGAAATGGCTTTGGCCGAAAAAATCCCTGGTAGAATGATCCACTCAGACTCATAAGGTTCTATGGCAACATACAACCCACGTATGTATGTGTGTGCATGTATTGTACTGTATTGTATAGTACTGCACTGTATATATTGTAACTATGTATGAATGTATGAAAGTATGTATGCAAGTATGTGTATATGTATGTACTGGTATTTAGGTGTGTACATCTGTATGTGTGCATGTGCATGCATACTCACGCATGAAGCAGTATTCAACGAGCACATTTCAAGTATAATTATCATGGGTATACTCAGAATTCCTTTCTCACATACCCAATAATCACTCTGTTATAATACCCAATATATATATATATGTATATATATATATGTATATAATATATGGAGGGAATTCTTAATATACCCAAGAGTGCAATTCCATTAAACGAAAGTTCGGTTAAGAAGGTGCTGGGCTAAGGTCCCTGTAAATGATCACCGTGGCACCGTATATAAACTGATCATCAGCCAGAGGGCTTTCATTTAGATTTAGCTTTGGCGCCTTTTAATGCGACCTCCAGTTTTTGCCTTTTGTTGATCCGCTTTTTATTCCAGTCCTTTCCTGTCATAGTACAATCAGGTACATGAAGACAATACACCAAGGCAGACCTAATGTAATGTAATCGCTCAGTTACCACAACTCCCTTTGACAAGTACAAGTAAGTGTGTTTGTTAACAAATGGTTGCTTACTTACTTGTTTACGCCTCTCTTTGAGACGCGGGCAAGGCGTAGAAGGTGGCAAGGTGGATTCGGGAAGCTTGCTCCTCTTTCTCCTCTGTTAGACTCTATGCATCTGTGAGTTACTGTCCACTAGAAATAGGGCCAAGTCTTGTAAGCTTGTAGCCTTTTATCTGGCTCCCTTTGTGCTGTTCCAGTCAGCTTATAACTGCTGCTGTTGCTGCTGCTGCCGCTGCTGCTGCTGCTTCAGAAGTGTTTTAAATTATGTTGTTATGACATCTAATAATGAAAGACATTTTTCTGTAAGTATCCAACAGTCCCAAATAAATCTTATTACTCATTACGTTGTGAGCAGAATAATCTAGCCATTCCAGTAGTCAGCATGCTGAACACTCAACTGCGATATCTTGGATTCAAATCCCCAACAGGGCAGAAATTTGTTTCAAGATTTGGACTCCAACTGCCTGCACCTTCTAGCCAACCTAGCTATAACGAGTACACTGATTGTACACTGTCTGTGGAAGAGCAGGTGGCGAGCAAGATGACTGGCCACCCACCCTCATATGCAGAGGTTAAGAAAACTGAAGTCGCTCCAATGTCATATCCTTGACTGCCTCCCAAGGGCTGGCTTAAGGGAACCACTCTTCTTCTATTTTGTAAGTTACTGCTGTGAACTCATACGGATGATCGTTATTTTGTCTGAACAGAATCTTGAAAAATTTGACACCCAAACAATGTGTTGGCTGAAGCGCAAACACAACAAAAGCAGTCCAACAACTGGACAATTCTTCCTTGTTGTAATTGTAATTGTAATCTGATATTTATAAAGCACCACTTCAAGAATAGACTCAGAGTTGTTGGTTACAAGACTTGATGAGTTGGCAATTTCAAATGTGATGCCAACTGTTCGTAGCTGGCTTCCATATCTCAGCATCAGCTTAGACGAACCGGCTGAAATCTGGTGGATTACAAGCGCATGCCTCAACCTTGTACTCTTTCAGAAAGGCACTAGAATTAAAATATGGATAATCCTGCATCCATAATCACTATTAATGCAACTAGACCAACCTTTACTATTTCTGGTGAACTTTTTAACATATACAACAGCTGATAAAAGACTTTAAAATTTATCTCATGTCTTTTCTATTGTATTGTAACATATTGTATTGGTGAATTTATGTAGCACCTTTATAAAGAAAAATCAGACAGCGGGGTGATCACACACGTGCATCTACTTTTGCAGACGCACGTCAATCGCCTTTTTAAAATGTTTCAGACTTGTATACTTCTACCACACAGCTCAATTTAGCGGGTCACATCTGTGGAAAATTACTTTGCACTTTAGTATGTAGGCTTCCTGCTGCAATTATTTTCGCTTAAAGATCGGCATATTCACGGTTGGAAGTAAGATTCGTTAAGAGAATGAGTGCGTGGCCTGTTTGGCATTCAGGTCTACCAATCAGACAAGAAATCCTCTAAAGCCCCCCACCCCAGGCATTCACAGCCAGCAACAAAAACAGCACATCATCAGTTCGAACAGAAGGGGTCAGTGGACCCCCTGCTGACTAGTGGAATTTCTATAAAATCATCATACATTTAAACTGTCTGTCTGTCTCTCTGTTTCTCTACCTATCTACCCCTCCCTCATTTCCTCCCTCCGTTTCTCTCTCTATAATTTGTCTATAAGCGCTCTAACAATACAATACAATACAACAGAAAGTTCTGACATTCACTAATTCCCCTTACAACAGCTCATAGGTGTATCAGTAGTGTCTAAAGTTAGCAGACAGTACTTTTTAACAGCATCAAAGAACGCATAATTGTAAACAGTAAACATCACATCTATCCACAGAAACAGAAATAATATACATATGTCATATATACGTAGACATGCACATACACACGCACATCTATATGCATGTATGTATGTTTATAGAGAAGAGCAGTCTCTTAACAGCCAGCTATGGGTATGAAGTATCAGCGACTCCATTTTCTTAGCCTCTGCGTATTATGGTGAGTGGCCAGTCCTCTCTCTTGCTGCCCAATCTTCCCAAAAATGCAGTTGATGTAATCATTTTATAGCCAAGTTAGCTAGGGGTTGCTATTGGAACAAAAATCTTAGAATATCTTTCTGTCACGGAGGGATTTGAACTTCTGACCTCTGGGTTGACAATCCAGCATCCTAACCACTAGACTGTCGTCCAGCCCTAACTGCAGACTTAACAATGACTCTGCTGCCCAGTCTTCACGCCAAAACATCATCTGACTCCTTCTCCAAGACTATTATTCGTGGATTCCATTCATTGAATTCCTCCTATCAGCTGCACATCTCCTAATCATTCCTCCTTCGGTTGAATGATCCACCGCCAGCCTCTGCAATCATTCACATCTCTCTTCTGTCCATCTTGAAGCACTATTTCCAATTACCCAACTATCTTACGAACCACTTTCTACTCCCCAATTCTTTCACCTCTTATGCATCTGGCCAAATGCCCAGTCTTAAGTTACCCCTCATTAGCTGAATCTTTTCAGATCTGTTATACAGCCCTTTGTGAGGTTCTTAAAAGGCGCTACACAGATAGTTAGATACAAGATAAATAACTAGATACATATGACCACACCACATGCATCTGGAGTTTCTACCCTTTATTTCAGTTACATTTATAAAATATCCTAATGGTCAGTATGTTGGACTGTCAACTCAGGGGTTGGGGTTCAAGTCACAACCACGTCACAGAGATTTTAAGATTTCTGTAAGACAAATGCCCCCTAGCAAACTCGGCTATAAAATGAGTCCATCAACTGCACATACAGAAAATCATGCACCAAGAGGAAGGACTCGCATTGATGTTGCTAACACTTATACCGATTGCTGCCCCTCAATTTTAGCTCAAGATGCATACATACATGTATCTACACTACCACTATCACTATCAATATTGTTATATTTATTATTACTGCCATCCTAATTATAATCATGATAGCTGTCACTGCCACCGCCACCACCGCCATAATTATTTATTTATTTAATGTACTTATTAAGTGAACATGGTCAGTAAATCAGACTCTGAGACAAGGGACAAATGTGTATGAATAACTTGTCCGTGGTTGTTACACAGAACTCAGCAGGCATGAAACCACAACCGCTGGATAACAGCCCGCCATGCTACTGACTGGACCACCATGATGCATGGTAGTAAGAAACCATAAAAAACTGTTATAACGGAAGGAAGTCGCAGAGGAGTATGAACTGGAGTATGGGCACGTCAGCCACTAGGTGACCAAATATGGTATTTATTATCATACAAGAATTATGCAGTTGTACTGCTAACCATCCGTAACTCCCCTCCACATCCAGTAACTATCTGAATCTTCTTGATGCCCATCAGTCTTGGTGTCACTGCCAACACTGTATCCATTGGCACAAACTTATAACTAGCTGCTTCCCAACTAATCGGATCGGCACCTCTTCCATTCCATCCTGCATTCTTTTAAGTACTTAAATGTCTGGCAACAGCACACACTACACCATTAAGGATTGCAGGTTCAAAAGTAATTTCTACTAATTTTAGACACCTTTCTGGAGCAAATTATGTTTACTATACGAGTGCAAAGTAGACGACAGAATCACAAACTTGTTTTTTTCAGCCAGGGAAAGATTACTGTACACAGCCGCCCAGCAGCTGCAATATGTCATTAAACACTGGATACAACTATTATTAAGTCATTTTAAAGTAGATAACGTTTACTACAAGAAAGCAAAGCCAGCGTCAGGAAAGGTAAGGTCAACAAACATTGGATAATGCTACCAAACATTTATAGATGTCTGCTAACAGCAACACCACTGTGGCTAGAATGCTTGTGGTCATAAACTGTCTGGTACTGAAGCACATTCAATGTTGCCTAATGTCAGACAACTTGGATTTACACCTCAGTATGAAACTCCTCAGTGGCATGGTCCCAAGGTTGAACAATCTGGCACAAAATTTACACAGCAATCCAACAGCAGGACGTTTCTAACCTCCCAATTTGCTTCTTTCTCACCAACCATAAAGATTGGAGGGCTGAGTGAGCGCCCAGTGGTGTGGTATGTACGCACGTATGTCACAGCATTTTATATACAGCCTCTTAAGCACCTCTTAAACGCTCTGAAAACAACACTCACTGATTCTAGACAGGTGTGACTAATAGGCAATACAGAACAATTCTACTAGTACAGGTATTAATTTTATGGATACATGCATGTCAGGGCTACAGCTCTACTGGACCATCTTCACAGAACAATCCTACCAATGAAATTGTCTACACTCGATTGAAAACAGACTGCAAAATCTTCACTGAACTTGAAATATTTCTTTTCCATCCGACTGATAGCGATTACAAAGACCCTAAAAAAATTCTCCACTAGTGCTACATGAATGTTCTGTTACAGACAGAATTAAAAGGACAAGTTTTACAATAATTTCTGTTTTCGTGCACTTCTGCTTCAGATTAGTAACACTTTGTAAGACCCGTAAACAAAGTATCAGTTCTGGAACGGACTCAGTTTAGCCACTGAACTGATGGGTGGGAGTTTCAATAAGGTTTCCTTGCAAAGCGATAACACCAATACTGAAATTCCCGCACATCAGCGGCACACACAACCGTGAGGAAATTTACCCAAAAAGCTCAACAGGGAGGAAATGTGGGGTCTTATCTACTGCAAAAATTAAGTAAGTTAACTTAAGACCCAACTCAGTGCATTTCTATCTTCTGGTCTCCAGGGTTTCAAGGATCCCAAATGGTTCTGGACTGAGATGCTTAGAAGCTCGACCCCAACTTGGCCTCTAGCGAGCATTCACCTATGACTTATATTTACTGACTTTGTGAACATGGCAAGCACCTAAAATTAGTAGAAAAATAAATTAAATACAAGCAAACATCACCTGATGCATACAGTCAGCATACCCACAAAGACAATTAACAGTTCTAACTGCCCTGCTCATGCTGGCCATAAGTAAGCTCTGTCGGGGCAAGTACAAATTTCATATGCAAACACCAAGTCTATAATTAAAAAAGTCTATAGTCTAACATTTTTTATTCTATTATTATCATTGGTGTCATCATATTCATAGTCATCATCATCATTATCATGTTGTTGCTTGTTATTGTTTTGTCATTGTAAGTGCATTGTAATTTGTTAATACCTGAAAAATGGTTAGTCTGATATTATTTGCTTACCAGATCCAGAGCTGGAAGCTGCTGTTAGAATTCTCTTCGGAGACATTTTGGTAATGGCGCCTGGCTGGCCCTGGAGTTCCGACTCCGCTGGTCTACCGGGGACAGATGCCGAGGGCGTGGTCGTAATCGCCTGCAGGTCCATTCTACGGTTGTTACTCCCGGCTTCCATCTTAGCCACTGTCGGGCCTCTACGTGATAATTAATCCAGTTTCCGAATAAAGTGTTAGTCACTCGACCAGCTGATCCGAAACTCCAAGGGATCTGTACCTTAAAGCTAGATTGCAGCAAAACACAGGACCCGATACGCTATCCAGCTGATATCCGCTAAAATCCGAACTGTCCAAACATACGATCTCGATCAATCCAATTTCCGATTCGTTTATATTTCTGCCAGCTAACTTCGGGTGAAATCCAAAGATACGGACCCTGAAAAGCAGCAAGCAAACGGTCACAAGTAGCCCACCACACGGACGGACCTCTTTCGAGCTCCAGAAGGCAGACTACAGCTCTATCGTCGTCGTTGTTACGACACCCGGCCGCCTCCAACGGCCGCCATTACTCGCGCAAGCTCCGCTGAGTTATTCGACCGAATATTCGACCCAGTAGATACGATTCCTCCCTGAAAGACGATTTAGTAACAGAATCTCAAACGAACTAACAAAATGAAGAACAGCTCAGCTTTGCTTTGGATCTAAATTTACATTCGGGGCTAATGAGCAGAGACGAAGCTGGTTAACCGCACGAAATGGCGTAAGAATATCTTTTCCCAAACGATCGTTGAGAAAACTCAGACTGAAGCCTTAACAGCAGAAACCAAAGACTCTAAGATCTTTGCCGAAACGTCAACCCTTAACTCGATGATGATGATGATGATGATGATGATGATGATGATGATGATGATGATGGTTGTTGTTGTTGTTATTATTATTATTATTATTATTATTATTATTATTATTATTATTATTATTATTATTATTATTATTATTACTTTGCCCCTCTTGTGGTTAACTCATGCTACTAACTGACCAACCCTTCGCCCCTTGCAATCTGCGTAGGTCTTTCGCTCAAAACTAAAAACATTCCTCTTCCAAAAATCGTATCCCGATTCTTCGTCGACCTTTCCCTTATCTATCTTGCCGCTCCAATTCGAAACACCATCCACCGTAGCCATCTAACTGTCTGCCGGCCTGATCTTGAATCATGGTCCCTACCTGCCTATCCATTTTGTTTTGAATGAGCGCTTATGAATAAACTGATTCCCGCTACTTAGCTTTCTTCGGGCGCTGTAGAAACCTTGAGTTTACGATTACCATTTTACGATTTAAACAAGAGGGTGACGAGGTTCTAGTAAGAGATCGTAATCGTAAATCATAACCTCGAGATGCGTGTTTCCCAGTTGACTTGTTCAGTAACTATAGCTTGTGAAGGAATGATGTGGTCTGTTACCTTCGTCAATTTGCACAACACAGCCTTACGCACCTTACCACATCGAATGCAGTTGTCCGATTTCTACGCCCAGAGAGTAAAATGAGCGAGGCTAAAAATAGATACCGTTACCTCATCGGCCCCGCATCGAGCATAGCTAATCATCGGCCAAAGGGAAGGGACGACAGAAAAGCTGGAGGGTGCTACTTTGTCGACCCGAGGCAAGGGTCAATCCAAAGCACCCCTTTTACCGAGAAACACTTCGGATTGCCCAACTTGAACAGTTCGAAGAAAAATGGTCCTGGCAGTCCTACAGAACTTCTTTCTCTCCGTAACCGAGTCCGCATCTTTCATAATGAGATGCCGCGTTGAAGGCCATTCCAGAGTAATCTCTGATTGCGTCCTAGTAGACGTGCTCTTAATTTACGGAAAGATTATCATTAAGTCATGTCCATCAGTTTGTTATTATTTGGCATTATTTCACCTTCCAAAGCATCAGCATGTCAAGGTAGAGGCTTTCTGCGTAGAGCTTAAATTCGCCCTTTAATCGAATTTAATGTAGGTCATAACTCATAACTTAGCCTACGCGTTATGGAATGAACAGCTGTACCCGTGTGTGTAACAGTTCATAAGGCCTCGCCTACGCAGGCTTAAGGAAAACAGGCAACGATCGATTTCAGCCAATCATCTGCTAAAGCATCTATCAGTCGGTCGGACGGAAGCGCATAAAGGCAGACTGAGGCAGACAACGAAAGACAGGCATATACATAGGGACGAAGAATGAAAATAAATAAGGAAGGAAAGAAGGAAGGAAGGAAGGAAGGAGCGAAGGAGTGAAGGAAGGAAGGAAGGAAGGAAGGAAGGAAGGAAGGAAGGAAGGAAGGAAGGAAGGAAGGAAGGAAGGAAGGAAGGAAGGAAGGAAGGAAGGAAGGAAGGAAGGAAGGAAGGAAGGAAGGAAGGAAGGAAGGAAGGAAGGAAGGAAGGACACAAGGACGGATGGATGGATGGATGGATGGATGGATGGATGGATGGATGGATGGATGGATGGATGGATGGATGGATGGATGGATGGATGGATGGATGGATGGATGGATGGATGGATGGATGGATGGATGGATGGATGGATGGATGGATGGATGGATGGATGGATGGATGGATGGATGGATGGATGGATGGATGGATGGATGGATGGATGGATGGATGGATGGATGGATGGATGGATGGATGGATGGATGGATGGATGGATGGATGGATGGATGGATGGATGGATGGATGGATGGATGGATGGATGGATGGATGGATGGATGGATGGATGGATGGATGGATGGATGGATGGATGGATGGATGGATGGATGGATGGATGGATGGATGGATGGATGGATGGATGGATGGATGGATGGATGGATGGATGGATGGATGGATGGATGGATGGATGGATGGATGGATGGATGGATGGATGGATGGATGGATGGATGGATGGATGGATGGATGGATGGATGGATGGATGGATGGATGGATGGATGGATGGATGGATGGATGGATGGATGGATGGATGGATGGATGGATGGATGGATGGATGGATGGATGGATGGATGGATGGATGGATGGATGGATGGATGGATGGATGGATGGATGGATGGATGGATGGATGGATGGCGAAAGGCATACAGAAGAAAGGAAAAAGAAAAATGACATAAACATACGCAGTCATAGGAGGCAGACGAAAGAGGTAGGGCCACAGGAGCAAAAAAGAAAGAGCGAAAAATATGGAGAAAAAGAAAGGAGAAGACGGTAGAAAATACAGAGGATGAAGAACAGCCGAACGGGAAGATGAAAGAACAAATGATCGTCGGGCATGATACATGTACGTAGGCAAGTGCATGTGGAGCTTCACATTATAGGATAATCGTTCCACTTCGTCCATTTTTAGTATCCTTTAATGCAGTCGTCGTTCTTAATTGGACAAGGCCAAGTCATTAGACTAGGGCTAAATAAAGACTTCGTGGCTCATAAAGATCCTTCCGCTTTGCGGAAGACCTCGTGGCTGTAATACCGAAGACCGTGGCTGTAATACCGAAGACCTTGTCAAAATGTGGGCCTCGATTCAGCGATTTAATACGCAATAATATAATATAACAACCGGAGAAACGCGGGCACAAAAATGGCAGTGCTGACCCGCGGATAGGTGGCGGTGCAGTCACTCCAGATGAGAGCGTCCTTGCAGAAGCTAACATTCAGGCTTACTCCGCACAAATGTAGTCATCCTCCTTAGTTTTGTATTAACTGATGACGTTTATCCCAGGTCTAATCTTTGCCAATATAATTAAACCCGCTTCCACGTGGTGGGCTGGTCACAACTCTTTAAGCGTAGAATCTAACATTTATAATCTATAAAATATTTTTATTTACGTAATGCATGAGTTAAATAAAAGTTCCATGTTGAAGTTGTCCAGTTCGCTTTCGTTAATTTCTAACATATTAACGATTTATGTTTTTGATAAATTTAATATCAGTTTCATTTCAACACCCCTTCTCCGCTGACCAGTAATTGCTGACGCTAGATCGAAGCGGCGCCGGAAGTCCTTTTAGGCCAGTAGCCTAAGTTTGGGGCGCCCTTGGAACAGTCCGACGTTAGTAGGCCTATTAAGGGTTTCTCTACGCACGAGAGGTCGTGCGAAAAGATGTTTCCAACAATAAGCGTTAGATAGTAATTACATAATGCGGAAGATGTGTGGCTTTAGTCGTAGAGCGGCGACGCGGGCGCTCTGCAATTACACGATTCGAGGTAACTTGATATCGTTTGGTTAATGAGCTTGACAGTACATTGTGTGTTGGGTGAAATAGCGTATATTATCAAAGTATGTATTCGGGCAAGTTACGATGTATGTATGTATGTATGTATGTATGTAGGTATGTATATATGTATATATGTATGTATGTATGTATGTATGTATGTATGTGTATATATATACACGGACGAGAGGGCTTCCGGGAAAAATTAAGACAGAGTGAGGAAAACTCTATATGTAAAGAAGACACTGTCGGATTCGAAGACCCGATAAGCTTAAACCGAGTCGGAGAGTGAGTCGGCCCCAGAGTGTGTGGTCGGCATGATGGTTCGAGTCTCGATAACGTAGAGAAATAAATTCGTCAGTGCGCGCCCGATAAAGTCACAACAGTAACGTTCGCTATTCGACTCAGAAATCGGATCCGATTTCAAGGTCTGGGCCCACCCTATTGTGAGGTCGCGAGACGGACTGGTTTCCGATAGCGGGAAGATAAGAGGCTGTGCGAAAACCGGGTAAGGACACGCCCGAATTACTTCTTGATGAAATTCAGACGGCGGAAAGTTATCACGGGAAGATACAGCGTGTGCAGTGTTCCAAGGTGAAGATTAAGGGAGTCCTCACCCAAACGTGACCAGATAATAGAGATTAAATCAGATCAAGAGAATAACCGAAACGTTAGAGTCCAGATCGGCTTAACCAGGAGTCGACACGGTTGATACAGACTTCATATGTTCGTCACAACAAGCAGCTCAGAGAACTGACTGAAATGTGGATTTGGAGTATATAGGTCGGGACGAAGATCTGTGTACAAATAACTAAGGCTATATAGAGAGAGGACCTTCACTGTCAGCAGAGACCCTGCCAGTATCTTCCGAAGCAGAATTCATTACCTGTGTTGGTCGAGAATTAATGGCGGTAGTTCCCCAGTTACGAGATGCAGACTGGTGCACTGGCGAAGAGTAAGACATTGCAGATAGTTAAAAGCACACAAAAAGTGACCGACTATTTCAGAACTCTGTTCTGATTAAAGGCCATCCTCATGATCCTGCAGACGTTGCCCATTCGGCGACCGCAGAAGAGGCAGAATCGGATCCCCGGAGACAGAGCTTCACAGTGTTGCCTCCCTTAAGGAAGCACGGCCATTCCTGAGCCTTCCTTGGACAATATGCATGGACGAAGATAGTGAGGAACGGCCATTCTACGCTGAAGGGGCAGAAATGTGGGTTGCTCTGGCTCTAAGCATAGAACTTGGCTGGATTCACCCCCGCCCCGCGAAGCTATGCACAGACCCCGAGCATCACATATATATATATATTGAATAGATATATATAATATTGTATACAGGTTTTCTATACTAATTATATTGAATTGTATAAAGAAATATATTGAATATATAATCTCAAAATACATATTAATTACGTCTATAATTATACTTGCATATTCTGTATGTAGACATATGTATATATACATTCAGTTTCGCTGATAATTTATATAAGGCATAAGTGAAGACCTATAGGCATGCACGCACTATATTCTACATAAGCAAAGCTGCATACACACATGCAGCCTCAGCTGCTATAGTGTTATATTTATAGCATATATTCATTCACATATGAGGCAAATTTTTACAAAAATAGAATATCGTCGAAGATTAATTGTGGCACTGAATCTAAAAATAAGCGCAATGTAATAATTATTATTATCGCTGTCTATTTTAGTACAGTATTTAATTATGTAGTCTGCACAGTGCATTAGTACTCTATATATACATATGCATATATATGCATATATATAAAGTCAGTATTATACATATGTAGGTTAGTATATGTAGATCTACTGTATGTTTAACTGCACAGTGTATCACACAGTGCTCGGTATATATGGATAATACAAATATGTATAACAAATATAGAATATATTATATATAAAATTAACATATGATATATATATACGAATTCATTATATGATATATATTGTATTATTGTATATATTATATACATTGTACACATACTTACTTATATATCTTTTACATATATATGTATATATATAAGCATAAAACGAGCTAGCACATGATATATATTGTATTACTGTATATACTATATACATTGTACACATACATACTTATATATCTTTTACATATATATGTATATACATAAGCATAAAACGAGCTACCACATGATGTATACGTCAAGCCACGCGCGTATATCAATTTTTATGGAACGGCCTTCCTGTTTATCCTCTTTCGCCAGACGCTGGTCCATATGAGTGTGTGCGTGTGCATCTGTACACG